>JAECUM010004512.1:0-91568 GCA_016617855.1 Megalonaias nervosa
GAAATACACACAGACAAGCACACCATAAGCTCATATTCTAAAGAATAAACAATTGCCTTTAAATCCTTACCAAGAATGCCTAAATCTAACTCTTGTATCACCTCCAAACGGAGACAGGAAAAAATGATCTAAAAATAGACTGGGACTACATTCGTGGGTACTGAACCGGAACTATTAATTGTGACCTGAGGCCATTAAGCCATAGGTGAACATGAGGGCGACACTTGGAGCAGAACGGGAATGGTGCAGTTAAACGTTTAGATACAATATAAACACTACATTTACTATCAACAGGCGCTTTTTTTATTTCAATCAAAGCATACGGCCCTACTATCCAGGAATCACTCATGTAAAATAGGGGATGAAATCACACAAACATACTATTACACACATCAGAGCTTTAAGTTGGTACACGGACGTAAAGGAAATCCCCTCAGATACGGTACGAGAACGTGAAAGAAAATTTATTCTCCAAAGATAGATAAGAAGACAGTGAAACTGCATGTTTAAAAAACAATACAACACCATTTTTTTCAAAATCAACATGTTTACTATAAGATGCTTCCGGCCAATGTGGATATGTGAGAAAGCTTTCCAGTAGCTTCTCGTGGGTCGGTGGTTCTTTCCGGGGTTTCCCGGGTTCTTCCTCCACCCTTTATACTGGCTGCTACGTATAGCCTATGTTGTGCTGAAAAATGGCGGTAAACCCTACAACAACACCAAGAACAACAAGATGCATCTCTAACATAAACAGAATAAAAATAGCAAAGCGTTTAACATAAATATATTTTCAATGCTGACAACATTGCAGTCAGACTTGACTTCCAATGATTTAAAGCACTGTAATTTTATCATCGATCCATGCTGCATTTCTGAGCTAGAGAAAAACTCCATAATGTTCACAAAACTGTCTATTTTATCGTCAGTATACATGATCAGAACAAGTCACTAAACGTTCTAAGGGAAATCAAGCCTGTGTTGATGAAGAAAATACATACAATAATGTCCAAACACCATGAAATCTAATGAGGACAATGGGCCACCAAAACCTTATTACTATATCACTGAAGAAATTGTGTGAAATATTCATAGAAAGATAAAAGTTTGTTTTCAAAATTACATTTATTTTTAAATAATCTGCTGTGTGAGAATGTGTGTCTGCTTTAATTGTAATATATTTTAAATAAACTCCAAAATTATTTTCCTCCCCTCCCCTCGGCCCGCATGCGAGCCCGATGCAATCGCACCTTTCGTGCCTCGCTAAGGCCGCTACTGATTGAGTAAACACAGCATTTCTTCTCATAATGTCAATGATGTCGTCTTCCAGAGGTAATTCACAAGAATCAAATATTTCACTGTGTGATCGTCGAGAAAGTAGATGGCTACCTGATAGGTTCCTGCTTTGATAACATAGGTTTGAAGATCTTTAGCTTTTCGAGCTGGAAGTTTCCAAGAAGCTGTGTACAAATGTGAATCTGAAGGCCATGAAGTTCCCAGGTATCCATTCTTTCCATTTTTGATGGCATGGGTAATGATAAGTCACGAGTAAACACCTGACTTTGTTCTTGAAAATTTCTGTTAAATACCGGTAACTCGATGAACAATGAGTACTGTAATCACTGGTCTCCAGAGAAGTCAATGGATGTGAGGAATGGTCAAGGAGGATTTCAAGTAATTTTTATGCCATTAAACTTGTTCAAAGTGTCAGATTTCCATACCACAGAAGCATCGAGATGTGTTTTCTTTGCTTCTTTTCAGTACGTCAAGAGATTTTCCAGGTACGCTGGGTAAGTGTAAGTATCCATGCTGCTTCATGGTAAATATTGTCTTAAAATGTGTAGATTTTGTTTCTTTTTACTGTTCACATATGCCAGAATGTATCATGGCTCAGGGGCATTCAGCCACGGCTGTTTTATCTGGGAACTCCAGTTACAGATACCTTAATAACCAGTAATAAAGTTACAAACAGTAAATTCTATTAAACTAATACAAAAACTTGCAACACCAAATATAACTTTAAACAAATACTTTTATTTATTTGTTCTTATGAAAAATCAGCTGTGAAATTCAAAATTTCAACTAAATCACAGGTTCAACACAAATTTGGATAGCATCATCTTATACAGAAAAGGATAAAACAAAGTATTTTTTGGACTGTTACATACTGATAAATTCTGGAGAAGGAGTTAATAAGAAATCAAAGTTTCATCATCTGACATGGCTTTTTAAAGCTGGTACTGTACAAACTTGTCATCTATTTTTTGTTCAAGTCTAAAGTCTGAGACATGAGTGAATATATTATTTCATCTTCTTGGTTGTTGGTGTTATCATTATAGCCCTAAAATGAATGTGAGACAGACAATCTAAAGATCTCAAATTATAAATGCTGCATCGTTTTCAATAAATTTGCAATAATGTTAGGTTCCTCCAATTTTCTAATTAACAGTATTCCTATGAATAATGCAAATAACTTGGGAGATCGACAATTTTTCAAATTTGTATCAGAATTTAATATGTAAGATATTTGTATAGTTTTAGAAAACAAAGCTGGATGGAGTTACAACGTAGTTTCATTGCAAATTTTATCTCTGTACTGAAATACTTGTTCCCTTTAATTAGACGTGTATCATATAATTACATTAACAAGAATAAAGATCATAGTCTACATGTACAGTCCATTTTTCAATGTTTAAAATACAGTAACACATACATAACTAGAAAAAAAAGCATGTCTAGATTATTCCTAATGAAATTTTAAAGCAGCATTCTTCATTTCATAAATGCACATTTTATGCAAGAGGGCATTTATCAACCTCTAGAATGATATCTTCAAATATCAACTTAAATTTAAGTCCATACTTCAAATATCAACTTCCATTTTAGTCCATACTTCAAATATCAACTTACATTTAAGTCCATACTTCGAATATCAACTTACATTTAAGTCCATACTTCTACACTTTATTCAAGCAAATTTTCATTTCTTTTCATTTCCTCAACAATAAAGCAATTAAACAGAATGCATTTACAATTGTTGAAAAATTGTACATTCTCTACTGTAATATCCTATAGAATTCATGTGTAATTAAATTGAATTTTATTGAAGACTGATATAATTTTAAACAAATTAAAAATGAGGACCACATTTTATATTAAATGTACCATCATTTTTTCAATTTTTCAGACATTCAAAAATAATTACTTTCCTCGCTGTCCAGTTAAATTGTGTGCAAATAAAAAGTATCATTTTTCTCAAATATCTTGACCAGTAAATTAAATCTCATTTGTGTACTTATGCACATGGCACCTTCAATGCTGACTGGAAGCTGGCAAAGAAAACTCAGTTACATTATATCTATGCCTGCAAGTAAAGAACACTTAACTGATAATGGTTTAGTGTTTGTCAAACAAAGAATATTGGTTGCTGTTCTAGTGTTTGTTTAATTTTCTGTTCATATTGATATACTGCAAGGGAGTCATGTTTGCACAAAGGTCTAGTTGTGTTAGATGCATGTTTTCAACTCTCTTATGATAAGAGTGAAATCCCCTTTTTGTTCATGCACACCTTAAGTCAAACAATCACAACAGTAAACACAACCAATGGGTCTCAGTTCTGAAAATTTAATTATAGATTTTATACAGGAAGGGAAGCAGAGTTTGATTTTTAATGATGTATTGAAAGTTAATTCTTTTTTTGCCCTCTCTACATACTGTGATTACTCAGTGAAAATAAAAGTCTTTAGATCTGGTTACCTGTCAGTTTTTTTGTCTATTAAGCCAGCAAAAAGAGAAAAAAGCTGGAAAGGTCCGAGGAACTCTGACTATAATTAGGATAATTAACAAGATTTAAAGGTCTGATGTCCATCTATTTAATCATCTGCTTTAATATGCGTAAAAATTCCTTAAGTTTACCTTCTAATTTGAATTAAATTCTTCTATTTTAAAAAAAACTTGGTGACAAGAAATGTTATGTCCTTCTGAGAATAATTAAAAAGTTTGAAAACAAATGGTGTCCAGAAAATTAGAGTGTCTGAATATTTATATTTTTGATGGTTACTGATAATGGTGTTGTATCACTGATAATGATATTTATACAAGCAAAACATTTTTAGACCCATACTAAACATTCATAATCTTATGAACAACATATATTGGTGCTGTTTCAATATCACAGAAAATACTAGTGCTCCACTTGGACCAGAGCAGGAAATGTTCTCATACGGAGTCGCTCAACTTCTGCTCGGAGCACTGCCACTTCCTGTGCCTGAGCCTTGGCTAAATCCACCAACTTCCGTCGTTGTACAATGTCCTTGTACCTTTTCTCTGTCCCTGTTGAGTTATCACGCTTGTCAGCTGTTGACAGAGATAATTCTTATTATTTGTCATCCAAAGGAAACATTTCCATAGTTCCTACATACTGGAACAATTTTAGATTGAAATTAGTTACTTATAATAAACTGAATTTTGTTGAGTGGTTTTTGGAAGAAGTCATTTAAGGTTTTTTTCTATTTTTAGAAACAGTGGCCATAGTTGACAAAAGAACAAATTTGAAGGAGTTTCATGACAAGATGTTTTATTTCAAATTTGGCCATATTTTATTGAGCATTTTTTTAAATACAAGTTGTAAACAGCAGTTGTGAGCAGATAACGCATAGTAGACAATGAACCACATATGCTGAATTGGCTTCATTCAATTCATGCAAACATAAACATTGCTGGATTTCTTTTGGTATTATTGGATTCAGTTTTTATATAGAAATTTACCTTTATGAAGAATAAAGAACTGTGGAATGTAACCTCACCAATAAAACAATGCCAAATGGTAAACTTATTATTGATAAATCTGTTTTTACAATTCAATTATTTCAGTTTAAAAATGAATTTTCTTATATTTTTGTGAAAAATGTAACTTTTTCTTAGCGTATTATGCATTCTGACTTACCATTCACTGCATCTACGTGGTAGCGCTCATACACTGAAACATTCAGTTCTTCCAATTCTTTCAGAAGCTGTTCATTTTCAGCTTCTTTCTGCTTTATAGTTTTTCCAAGCTCCTTCAAATTTTTTGTTTTCTCTTCGACAGCCTTCTCATGATGCTGAATCAGGAAAAAAATGAATGTATGTTATCAATACCATTAAATAGCTTCAATGTCTTTTATGATACTATGGTGAAAATATGAAAATTAGACTGATGAATGCTTTAAGAAATTCTTTTGACTGACTGACATGTGATAATGATTCATGACTGCTCCGGTGACTTAAGTGGTCAGAGCGTCCGCCTCATATGCGGGAGGTCACAGGTTCAAACCCTAGCTGCATCATATTGAAGGCTTATAAAAATGGCACTAGCAGCTGCCTTGCTCAGTGCTCAGCATTATGAGGTTACTGTTAGAACTGGTTGGCTTGTTGTCAGGATAATGTGACTGGGTGGGACTTGATGCTACATGTCTGTGGCATGATGCCCCAGTGCTAGTCATCATAATAAACTGTCATGCTGCAGACATGGTAGCAATATGACTGAAAAATTGTTAAAGCTACATTAAAAATCTAAATCACACACACACACACACACATAATTCATGATAATTTATCAAAATGCATGTATGTAAACATAATTGACTTATCTGGCATTATAATGTATTTATGTGGTATTATGCAGCTGAAATGGCATTTTCACTGTTCTTAAACAAGTTGAATTTCAAAAACTTTGCATCAAATCATGTCACAAAAAATCATTTACTTTTGATTTTGGTAAATACGAAGTTTTATGGATCAGGACACCTGTCATATGACCTCTGCTTCATGTAAGTCAATATGAAGTTGTATGGATCAATACACCTGTCATGTTGACCTCTGCTTCATGTTGGTCAATATGACGATTTCTGGACCAGAACAACTGTCATATGTTGATCAATATGAAGTTTTATGGACCAATACACCTGTCATGTTGACCTCTGCTTCATGTTGGTCAATATAGTGTTTTATGGACCAGGACATCTATCATATTGACCTCTGCTTCATGTTGGTCAATATGAGGTTTACTGGTTAATTAAAGTTCATATTTACCTCAACCAAAGTCAGTAATTGTATATTATAATGAAACCTGGACCAGCATCCTAAATGTGAAAGTCAAATTAAAATGCCAATATTTTATCATACTATACTCATCACATGCATGTTGCTGAAGAAGTAACATCAGGTAAAACTGATAAAACTATGCTGAAATTGGAACAACTGACTCATATTTAAATCTGGCAGGTTTATATTATTTTTGCAATACAAAACATACTGATGCGAATACAACCATCACAAGCAATGATTATCTTATTATATGAACATGATGAACATGGCAAAGAAACTCAATCTGTAAAAATATTATTCATGTGGAAATACATGAAAGAACAAAACAATTACAATGTTATATATTTCCTGTCAGTGGTTTGAATACATTTTATGATCCAATAACAGCTGAATATATACATTTGCTAAAAATACTAAACATAAAAAATGTGATGTTATCAAGATACTGTGATGTACAGTTGTTGTCATAATGTTGGACATTTGTTACCCTTACCTGTTTCAGTGTCAAAACTGTTTGCTCAAGTTTTCCAATTTCTTCAGACTTCTTTCCATCATAATCAGCCTCATTCAAGAACTGAAAAATAATTAGCAAATTATTTACTTGGACCTCCTCCATGAGGTTAACTATGCCAAATATACTCACTCATAAGCTGAGTCCAATTGCAAGCAATATATACTCTTATCTGGTGTCACTTAATGTGCTGGCAGATGAGGGTCTGTGTTGTTTGTTCTACTGATTAGTCCAAACAAACTGCATAGATTAAGATCTGCTGGAACAATATGCAACTGCAGATCTTTGTCTGTACAGCTTGCAGTTTGATTCAACTTATAAGCAGGTATGTATGGTGCTCAATCTTAATCAATCAGTTTCATGTCTGTTTTGTCAAGCATATATAGAGGATCTCACATAAATGCCCATTTAAAAATAAGAGCTGAATAACACTAAAACCATTCTATATGTTTAATGTAAGTGATGAATGACATTAAAACCATTTTATAAGTTTAAAACAATAGCTTAATGACAATATAACCATTCTAAAAGTTTCAAATAAGTTGAACAACAGTTAAACCATTCTATAAGTTTCAAGTAAGAGTTGAACAACAGTAAAACCATTCTATACATCTAAAATAATAAGAGTTGAATGATAATGAAATAAAAGTATAAATAAGTAGTTTAATTACACTAAAACCCAAATCTACAAGTTTCAAATAAGAGTTGAGTTACACTAGGAGGTGATCTACATATATTATGAACTTCTGAGAGAGTGACAGGTGTCAGGTGAAGTTGTTTGCATTTGCAGCATGCACAATGGCGAGAATGTTGTATACCTCTATCCTACTTTCATGTACTATGGATTAAATTTCTTTGGATATTGCACTTGTGGAAACTGTACATGATCTAAGCACTGAGCCAACCAAAATGACTGCTCCCATGTGCTCAAAAATCAGGCTGAATTAGTCTAAATTAGTGTTAAAAACTGACTTAAACAAGGAATTTTGCCAGACTATAAAATATCAGCTTCTGAAAGTTCAATGAATGAATTACTAAATATATAACATGTAATAAAAAGTTATCAGCTCTCATTTTTTTTTGCAGTTTATCTCTGAAATCCAGGATGTGAAAATGACTAAGCAGAGTTAAGTTTTTGACAGTTACATATCTGACATAAGGCCAAGCAGAATACTCTATAACCCAAATTACACCCATCAATCATATACACCAAGACAAAGAGAATTAAAAGTTCTTTTAACAATACCTAAAATTTGCAAGGTATTTTTTAAATAGACAGTATAATCAGTGAGGAAAACGGGGGAAATTCTTTTCTTTAAAATTCTGTCCCTATGCAAAATATGAATTGTTGAGTGCCACTCTAAAACCAAACTTTAAGCTTTAAATGAGAGCGAAATGGCACTATAACCATTCTATAAATTTAAAATAAAAGTTGAATGACATCAGAATCCATCTATAAGTTTAAAAAATTTAATGTAACATGAGCAGAAATATAGATTCAGCCAGGCACAGCTAACATTACACAATTAACACTACACATTTAACCATTGTGAGGTTATGATAAAACACAATTGGTGAGTATGATATAATATGAAATGATTAGCATGCTAACACATCTAAAATATGAAACAGATCAAACCAACCTCATACTCATGACCTGTGACAATAACAACACCAAATAATATTAATTTATTTCTGAAGAGGGGGTTTAGGATAGAAGTGTGGTCTAAGGCACTTGCCTTGATGGATCGCTCACATCTCGCTTCTGTCTGTATGGGTTCAATTCTTGGCACAACCAATTCGTGTATGTGAGAAAGTTTGCCAGTAGCTTACAATGTGTCTGTGGTTCAACCTGAGCTCTTCCTCTATCAAATAAACGTATGGCTTATACTGTGCTCAAAATGGCATCAAACCTCCAAAATCAAAATCATTCTCAATAGACTTATGTATGATTTTATATAACCTTTGCCAATTTTGACTGAAGGCTAGTCTTGCAACTGAGCACTTTTCTGGGATATGAGTCATCTCACCCCAACCCCTCCACCCCCACCCACCCCCTTTTGGTCCAACACTATCATTTTTTATACAATTTTTGCCACACATTGTTTCCATGCAAGTATTAAATGCAGAAGCTACTTGCATTACATGTGTATCATATTTGGTTGAAATATCTTCTATGGTTTGAGAGCTATGCTCCAGTAATTAAAATGTTTATAGTCAGATAGACAGACAAACAGATGAGCATAGTGATAGCTATTTCTAACTCAGAGAATTCTACCTGTTTTGCTAACCTTACATTTCCTATCTCAGTTTGGCTATCTCAGACCTGTCCTCTCAGTCATGGTGTCCACATGTTAGGAACTACTTTTAACAAGAAACCTTTGATGTCTTCTGCTGTGCCTGATGGAGTTGTTATAAAAACCAACAACAACAACAGATACATAAAAAAAAGAAATTCACTCATATAGCATTTTAAGGTCTCTCCAACTTTTGATAACACCATACAAAACATTTTTTCACACCCACACCCACACCCACACACCCACACACATTGAGCTATTTGATAGAGCCCCAGATACAGGCAATACACATCACTGGCCACATAAAACCAAATGTTCTTAAGTGCTACTGCAAAGCTAGTAAAAACCAGAAATGTGTTATGTCAAACTGGTTTCTTCTAACTTTGTCGAACACCCACAATCCACCCCAGTTGAATCAAATATAATAATGTAGATTTGACATAGATAATTATTCAGATTTTCATTAAGAAAGTACGAAACCTGATAAACTTTATACAGAGTGAAAAGCAATTAAAGTACCTAATGTATCCTGTGTTTTGAATCTGCTAACTAAACTGCAAGGGTGCAGGGTTATTTTAATTTAGATAGAAAAAATTCAGTAAGAAAAATAATCTGTGTTGATGTTCAATGTACCAAGACAAGGAAATCCCAGTTCCAAAGTTACCTTATTGGTCTCTCCATTGACTGAGCATCACTAAGAGTATAATAATATCACTGTGGTATGAATGTTTATTACAGTTTATGGTAGATATTACAAACGTTGATGCTTGACTATTATATAAAAGTATGCAATAGAATATCTAATTTACTTTAACTGGTGATAAATACAACAAAATATAAAATGCACAGGCTTTGTACAGCACTTCTGGCCAAATGAACTAAACATAATTTTCGTCTAGTGATAGGAGATTGCTAATGGCTGATAAATTTTATGATCATGTGTTTCAACCTACATGGTAGGGATGTAACTAACTGAAAAAATGATAGAGTTCCAATATCCACAAAAATAAGATCCCCCAACCTTGGTTGTTATAGACCTATGTGGCCACAGGTAAAAATAAATAACAAAATTATATAGCACAATACTGTGTTATTACTTACAAGCTGAATCTCTCTTGTGACCTTCATGAACTGAATGTCCTTCATCTTATTCTGGAAGTCCTCCATCTGCATTAGCATCTTCTTGTGTTCCCTGCAATACCATAAAGGCTATATGTACTGAGTAATTTCAATCACAAGCCAAGCTCTCTATAGGATTTTTTATGATGGATGTCTGGCTTGGAGATCATAATCCCAAGTCTGAGTTTGAATTTTGTCTCAACCAATCAATGAGGACTTGAACCAAAAATGTGTGCATAGGACACAGATGCCCTCTTTTGCCCCATAATATCCCCCATTCTTGCTTGAATGGGTGAGGAATTAGTGATGGAAGTAAAGTAATAGAATGTATGTATGAACATGCAAAAGAATATTTAAAATTAAAGGGACATAACTCCAAAAACAAAGTAGGAGTATGACGACAGAATATATTCATCCTACGTCAGTTAATTCTGCCAAGTTTCAGGACTTCTGGTCAAAAATTGTAGGACTAGTTGCCCATAAAATAACTGTCATAAGAGCATTTACAACTGATTAAATTCCCATAGAGTGTGATATTAATATTTTGTCAAATTACTACATATTTATTGTAAGACAAGCAAAACAGGCTCACATCCTATGCATGATCTATCCAATAGGTAACTTTTAAAATGATGAAACTTATATGATGCATGGAGTGCTTTGGAGAACAATTCTCTGTCGGTGCACATTATTAAACTCTAGCTGTGTCAAATCTACCTATTTCCATCTGGAAAACTGGCAGGAGAGATTCTCATTTTAAGAAAATACAAAATATATCAGACATACCTCTCAAAACTGTCCTGTTTAAAGGCAATATTTTGTTACAGAAGATTCTTGTTATATACACAAGGGAAAGGTAAGCAACAGAGGAAATTTTAAGGGGATATAAATTTATCTCTTTACTAACAACATCTCATAATATGAGATCTCATTATAGAGGAATGCAACTGATTGAATTGTTTATTACTTATTTGTGTTATTATCAGTTGTAGTAGAACCAGTAATAATACTGAATTTCATAATTTTACTCCCTTCAGGAAAGTTCTCTTATTTGCAAACCATCATTTACAAGAAATCTAACAACCTATAATAAAGTTTTGATAAAAACAAAAAATATCACACATGTCCTTGACCTATCAAGTAAAACTCACCATTCTAATTGGATAATTCCTTTTCTGAAATCTTTACTTTCAACCATACTGGCTATTTTGCTTTCACCCAGTTGCTGAAAAAAAAATTGTCATCATAGTGAATTATTTATAATAAATAAACCCTGCTTATGATGCCAGGAGAAAAATTCTACTGAAGTGTGTGTGTGTGTGTGTGTGTGTGTGTGTGTGTGTGTGTGTGTGTGTGTGTGTGTGTGTGTGTGTGTGTGTGTGTGTGTGTGTGTGTGTGATTTGGATTTTTAACGTAGCTTTAACAATTTTGCAGTCATTCACTACCATGTCTGCAGTGTGGCAGTTTATAGTGGTGTTTAGCACTGGGGCATCATGACGCAGACATGTAGCATGATGTCCAACCCAGTCACATTATCCTGACACCAGAGTGACCAGTTCTAGCACTAACCTCTTAATGCTGAGTGCCTAGTGAGGCAGCTGTTAGTACCATTTTGATAAAACTTTGGTATGACTTGGCAGGGGTTCGAACCCATGACCTCCTGCATCCGAGGTGAACGCTCTAACCACTGGGCCACGAAATAGAGAATTGTAAGATAATTCACTTTAGGATGTTTCCTAAACCTAAACAGTACTTATAAATAAGAAGAATTTTAAAAATTGCATTTTACAATATATATGTTGTCAGTGAGACTCAGTGGAAAATCCACATTCTATCAAAATGTACCCATAAGCATAATAAGATTTCTGACACAACTTATATTGAAAGGAAATATAATTTACACAAATTTAAGTTTTGTACTTTAATTGCTTTTGTACACTTGCAGTAAAACTTTAAGTTAAGCACAGAATATAACTTCCTCAGAACATATGAAAATCTAATGATGGCATCTCTATATCAATATAGATACAAAGTATGTAAAAATTCACTTATGAACTGATCAATAATTTCTTTAAAGTGAATAATGTATGAGTTTAAAATCTGAACAGTATAATATATAATACATCATTTAGCACAGTTCTTTTCCATCTTTACTATAAAGAACTTGAAAGAATATGGACTGTCAATCTTATTAGTAAATTTATTAACAACAATTTAAAAAGTGAAAATAAATCTTGCAAAATTAAATTTTAAATTCATGAATTTTTCAGGTGTCAATTTTATATTATGGGAATACATCCAATACATCAAATGATATCTGTAATTTCCTGAATGTTGAATGGTCACTAGGCAATAGAGTAGATATTGATGTCATGACAGTTAACTTGTCAAGTCATCCTATATTTTACACAAGATGACCAGTGCAGGAAGACATCTGACATAACCTACAATTGTGAAGGCATTTTCAATTACAGTAGGGGCCTGGGTGGTGAAGTGGTCTAAAGCACTCACCTTTACCAGTCTCTGACAGCTCATCTCTCTCCCCAAAGGTTCAAGTCTTGCGGTTGGCCAATATGGGTATGAGAGAAAGCTTGCAAGTAGCATCCTGTGGGTCAGTAGTTCTTATCAGGTTCTTCCTCCACCAGTTATGCTGGATACAATGAATTGCCTATCGTGTGCTGAAAAATGACATTAAACCCAAAACAACAACAAATGCAGTAATCAAACAGTTATCTCTCTTAGTTCTTTTAACTCGACTGTTGAGGTCTTACACCACAATTCTGTGGATAAGCACAACACTATTTCTAAATTAGATAATAGGTCATGCATCCACCTTTCCACACTTCTCCATCTGTAGTTATCTCCTTTGTCATTGCTTATTTAAAATAATTATCATTTTATTACCTTAATAGTACCATTGAGGTCTTCCACCACAC
Organism: Megalonaias nervosa; assembly: GCA_016617855.1. Taxonomy (NCBI): domain Eukaryota; kingdom Metazoa; phylum Mollusca; class Bivalvia; order Unionida; family Unionidae; genus Megalonaias; species Megalonaias nervosa. The sequence goes on from JAECUM010004512.1 coordinate 12,948, forward strand.
TTCTGTGTATTAGCACGCTATCTCTGTGATCATGGAGAAAGGAACCTGCATCCATCTCGACCTGTCCCTGTTTCAGCAGTAACTGAACCTCCAGGTTCAAGCCAAACCTCTGCTTGTCCTCCTGCAGTCTAGAATTAGAAATATGTTCAGAAGTAAAAGATCTTACAGCAGTATTCATTTGATATAGAATTAATTTAATTTTTTCAATAATATCAAACAATCAGTGACAAGTCAAATTATGTGATCAGTGCCAAATATTAAATGTTTGATTAATACAAGTTTAAGATTTCATTTATTCCATATTTGCTAACTTAGCATTATTTGATGATCTTACTTAATAAAATTATCAAGTCATTACATCAGAGCGTGACATAGATTTCTATGAAGTGGTGTTATGATTCTAACTAATGTGAACTTGTATGATTGTATATTCAGAGTAAGCAGAGTTAAGTAGATATATATGTTTTTCCACAAGATTTGTCTTTTTATTTGCAATTATCCATTTGCACTAAAAATGTTATTTTCTGGATTTCTCTGGTAATAAAGGTGTACCACAGACAAAAATAATTCCAAGTCACTATATCATAAAACCTGTCTATAGAGGACAAGAGCAGTTCATGAAAATTTGTCCTTTAGGAGTAAGTTTCCTGTAAAGAGAGTTTGAAAATTACAAAAAAGAGATAAGAAGATGGGAAACACTAATGTCATCCATAAAGTACACCTGCTCTTTATGTAGGGTGTCCATTAAGGCAAGTTCCACTTGTCCTTTATACAGGCCATATAGTTAGGCAAGTTTCTTTTATATGAAGTGTCCATGAAAACAAAATTTCAAATGTCCTTAATTTATGGTGCCTGTTAAGGCAAACTTGACTTGACTTTTATATAGAGGATTTTCTAAGGCAAGTTATACTTGTCCTTTATACAAGATGTGTTTTAAGACAAGTTGCTCTTGTCCTTATACAGGATGTGTTTTAAAACAGGCAAGTTGCACTTGTTCTTTATAAAGGACATGTGTTAAGGCAAGGCAAGTTGCACTTGTCCTTGATACAGGATGTGTGTTAAGGCAAGGCAAAGTTGCACTTGTCCTTTATGAAGAATGTGTATTAAGGCTAGGCAAGTTGCACTTGTCCTTGATACAGGATGTGTGTTAAAACAAGACAAAGTTGCACTTGTCCTTTATATACAGGATGTTTGTTATGGCAAGGCAAGTTGCACTTGTACTTCATATTGAGTATATGTTAAGGCAAGTTCTAGCATATAAATAAAGTAATAAAAACATCATCACCAAACATACTTTCCATTAATTTTTAAAACATGAAATATACACTGAATTCTTCACAATAAAATGGATGCAATACGTTGATCATTACAATCATTCAAAAAGTAATGAACCAAATGTTTTCAAACAGCCATTTGTTTTCATGATAGATTTTCTTGCTATATATTTTTAAAACAAGCTGATTTTGCCTAAACCTTAAGTGGTTGTTTTATTTTATTCTCATTTTAATAAACAAAATGGGACTGAAGAGGAGCTAACTAGTTTACCTAGGTTACAAGTATTCTGTAATGATGCAGAGTAAAACTTCACATCTATATTTAATATACTTTTCAAATGACAAATGCAACAGATTTATGATGAATATTCAAAGCAAGCACATTAAAAATCTTACTTATTAAGGGTATCGAGAATTCCATCTATATCTGTCCGCAACTTTTCATCTTCTTCTTGACGGGCTTGTAGAAAGGCATTCATTTCAGCCAAAACCAGGGCTTTTGTTTTCAACTGTAACAAAATTGTTCTCTTTCAAGATTTAAACAGGTTTAATGTGGCAAAGAGGTCATTTAAGTGATATGATGGGATATTACCATTCTTTGAATTAAATAACATTCATTTTAATTTTCTCAATTTCAAAAAGCATTTCGTTCACTCCCTTTACATTTTACATTAGGGATATCACACAACTTTCCAGCTACTCAATTTTCTTACAAGATTCCAGAATAATTCAGATAAATTTAAAGTAGATAAGCAATAACGATAACAATGGGCTGTACAAAAGGTTAAAAAGTTCTGAAAAATCTCATATATTTGAAGTTTTTATATCCTTCCTTTAACAATGAATAAATTTTTTTAGAATTGGTAAAATTTTCAAACATTTGTTTATTTTGTCTGGCTGCTTAGCATATTCTTGGTTTGAATACTACAGTAAAAGGTCAGTTATCCATACACCAATTGTCATATTAATAAATGGTTTGAATACTACAGTAAAAGGTCAGTTATCCATACACCAATTGTCATATTAATAAATGGTTTGAATACTACAGTAAAAGGTCAGTTATCCATACACCAATTGTCATATTAATAAATGGTTTGAATACTACAGTAAAAGGTCAGTTATCCATACACCAATTGTCATATTAATAAATGGTTTGAATACTACAGTAAAAGGTCAGTTATCCATACACCAATTGTCATATTAATAAATGGTTTGAATACTACAGTAAAAGGTCAGTTATCCATACACCAATTGTCATATTAATAAATGGTTTGAATACTACAGTAAAAGGTCAGTTATCCATACACCAATTGTCATATTAATAAATGGTTTGAATACTACAGTAAAAGGTCAGTTATCCATACACCAATTGTCATATTAATAAATGGTTTGAATACTACAATTATATGTCAGTTCTATACACCAATTGTCATATTAGTTATTGGTTTGAACACTACAGTAAAAGGTCATTTATCCATACACTAGTAGCCATGGTTTTTCATTCACCAAGACCATTGTGATCAGCCAGGAAAAAAATCTATATCTCTCAGTGAACTGAAGCAAAAGTTCCATGATTACTGTCTTTCACCTGCATCCATACATTGATCAATGTGCCTTGTTTGTGACCACAAATCTTTAACAATAAGATTGCTGCAATCTACTTTTCCTGCTGAGATCAATCTAAATGTTAATGCTGCAAGCAAATAAGTGCAGACAAAGCTGTAAAAGCCTTTTCCTGGAAGTCATAGGAACAAATTTTCACACAAAGTTAATATTGGTTTGCGTGAGTACTGAAATGAAAAAAAAAAAAAACAAGCAAAAACTGATAAATAAAACTGCTCATCTAAGTTGAATTCTGTGCCACTTTTCTCTCTTACCAGTTGTTCATTATCTATCTTTGCTTTTCTATATGCACACAATCTCTCCCATATATGTGGTTCTATCCCTTCTGGACAGTTGGAAGGTTTGTCAAGTTCTTCCATGGCTGATTCCATGTATGATTTGGCCTGGGAATTTTGTCGAGCTGTGGGTGGACGATCAGCAAATGGGTTAAATACTGAGGAATCAGTTACACTGGTCTCTGTCTTTACGGCCCTTGCCCTAAAGAAATAAGTACAATCTTAATCTTTCTGCCCTTTTTTTTAAAGCACCTGTCCAATATATATAATATTCATGCATCAGAAAATATATATATAATATTCATGCATCAGAAAATATATATATAATATTCATGCATCAGAAAATATGTATATAATATTCATGCATCAGAAAATATGCTTTTTATTATTGCTCTTTAGCAAAAGTTGTGCGTTAAATTTTCATCAAAATACAATAATTGATTTTATAAATGAAGTATAAGGTGTTAGCAAAATTTAAAATATGTTACAAATATAATTTTTTTGAACAGACTTAAATCTTTGCTTACTTATATTTAGAAATTTACCATTTCACAGACAATTATATTTTAATTCCACAATAAATGTGCTTTTTCTTCATTTGAATGCATATGCTGGGTCAAAATTTATGAGATATTACCATGACATTTCAACCAGTGTAAACTTTATAACTGGGTTTATAAACTAATGGGTTAAAATAAAAACTAATCAATCAATCAACGAGCTTGCCAGAGTCACTGGATTATTCAAGACTGGACAACTAATATGATAACAGAAGTAAAAAGACTCCCTAAAATCACTGGAAAAGTGTGAAAGGATTACCAGAATAGTGAGCAATCTGCTTATGCAATTACAGATCTCAATCATATCATTACTTCATGATGGAAATGAGTGTATAGTAAAAACCAAAGGTACACAACTCATCTGAAATTAGTGTCAGCAGAATGATTGTTCAACATGCATATCTTTTGATGGAAGCATACCCAATACTAAATGTTTGACATTAATCAACTAAAAAACTGCATGAGTATTTACATTCACAAAATTCTGTCATACTTCACATCCAGCTGTAAGTAACAATGGCAAAAACTCTTAATAATCATGGGAGTGCAAAGATTTGCATAACTTTAGATGATGATCAAAGTATATACAGATTCGTTGACATGTGGATGGATCCTGAGGTGATTATGATAATACTAACCATGTTTAATAAGAATCAATCAAAACCTGAAGGACTAGTCATAGTAAGAAAATTTCAAAATTAGTGTACATATCATATATTACAGTGTATTTTAAGTGCAAGAAATAAATATCCCATTCAAAATATAAAAACTGTGCAATATTTTACTGAAAAAAGATCTGGATTGATGGGGCCAAAAATATGTTGAAGAAAATGAATGCAAGGTGTCACTTTGCAGCGTGAAACATTGACCCATTAGTAATTTTTGTATCAGGCGTGAAGTGTCAAAATCTCTGGTGAAAGGGAGTTGTATTGGCTGAAGGGTTACCGTGGACGTCTCCTGAAGAGTCTATAAAGCTGATCTTGCTGTACTGCTGATACATCTGCAAACTCTCGCTTGAAAGCCTTGTCCATCACCTTATCCTCAGCTGTTAGGATGTCATACTGCTCTCTGAATGCATCCACATTCTTACGAGACTCTGCTACAGCTTGTGTGACCTGTTGCTGAAATTATAAATGCAATACCTCTTCAAAAGAAATTCTTTGATTTCTGAGTTCATTAAATACATTATAATGGAACTAAACAATGATGGGAACAGTCTGAATCTTAAAGTCCATCTAAATAATGATTGGGACAGTCTGAATCTGACAGTCTGATGGGAACAGTCTGAATCTGACTGACCAAACAATGATGAAGAAGTCTGAATCTGACAGTCTGTATAAACAATGATGGGAACAGTCTGAATCTGACCAAACAACAATGGGGGCAGTTTGAACCTGGCAGTCTGACTAAACAATGATGGGGACAGTCTGAATCTGACAGACCAGACAAGGATGGTGGCAGTCTGAACATCACAATCTAACTAAACAATGATAGGGGCAGTCTGAATCTGACAGTCTGACTAAACAATGATGACAGTCTGAATATGACAGTCTGAGTCAACTTAAGTTCTTATGATGAATATGTTTAGAAGAAGAAGAAGATGATGACAACAATGATGACAACAATGGTTATGATGATGAAGAAGAAGCAGAAAGAGAAGGAAGAGAAGAGAAAATGAAAATGAGTATGGGAGAGAAGAATAATAATGAGGAAATAAGGACAGAAAATAAGATAGAAGAATGAGTGAATGAATCAAGGAATATTGAGGATGATGAGAACATGGAATATAAGATTAATTGATTTTCTGATTTATTAAATTTAAATGGCACATCAACACATGAAAGGTTATATAATGCTGAGGTAATGTGTCTTGTTCAAAGGCACATCAAGGTATCCAACCAGGTCAAGAAGAAGAAGAATCAGTTGATGAGGACAAGGAGGAGATGAATACCTTGAGATGTTTCTTGTGTTCCAGCAATCTATTCAGTTCTTTCTCTCTTGTCTCTAGCTCCTCTTCCACCAGCATGGAATACCTCAGGCGCAACATCTTCAACTCCTCCTGTACCGATAAGGTGTATTATGACAGAATTACATAGTATGCATAAAGATAATTTGTGGCAGCCATTCCAATGTATTAAAAAAGATATGTGGGTAGAAAAGCAACAAAATTCAGTAACAAGAGGACAGCATAGCTTAACTACTGAAATGGCATGATATGAAAAACAGCAAATATTTATAACATAAAAATATACCCTAGGAAAAGTATCAAAAGAGTCTCTATAAACTTTATTACAATTAATAAGAAATATATCTACAAAAATAAACATTCAAAGTGCAAACTGAAAGACTACATGATCCACAGTTGCTAAAATACTGTCCAAAACCATGTAAGCATGAAAAGTAAGTCAAGGGTATGGTAATGTAATGCTTCTCTAAATACTTCCATGAATAAAATTATGGGACAAAGAGTCTCAAAGACATAATGCTACATTAAAAGTTGTTCCAAAACTCTAACAATTTTCTAGTCTCAAAGACATAATCCTACATAAAAAGTTGTCCCAAAACTCTAATAATTTCCTAGTGTCAAAGACACAATGCTATGTAAAAAGCTTGTCCCAAAACTCTAATAATTTCCTAGTGTCAAAAATATAATGCTGTGTAGAAACTTGTCCCAACTTCTAACAATTTCCTAGTGTCAAAGACATAATGCTATGTAAGAAGCTTGTCACAAAACTCAAACAATTTCCTAGTCTCAAAGACAAAATGCTGTGTAGAAACTTGTCCCAAACTCTAATAATGTCCTAGTTTTAAAAACATAATGAAGTCTCAAAGACATAACAGTATGGAGAAACTTGTCCCAAACTCTAACAATGTCCTAGTCTTAAAAACAAAATGAAGTCTGAACAACATAACAGTATAGAGAAACTTGTCCCTAATTCTAACAATGTCCTAGTCTTGAAGATGTAATGATATGCAGTAACATGTCCCAAAACTCTAACAATGTCCTAACTTTGAACTTGACCTACACCCCTCAGCCACATCATAACTTGGTTATTTGATGACAGTAAGCATTACATAGGTTCTGCATAAACTCACTTATACTCAGATCCCAACACAAACTGCACAGGCCTAGCTCTACTATTGCATAAAGTGCCAGCAGATCTGGGTCTAGGCAGTTTGTTAGGACAAATAAATATAACAAACAACATACGACCTGATCTGCCGGTGCATTATGTGATGGCAGATCTGGATCTATGTTGTTTACAATTGGACCCAAGTTATGTGTTCTAAAACTTGAATCTGTAAAATTAAGTCCTAGTGTATACATTTTAAGACCCCAAAACACCACCAAGAGTTAAAATGTGATACATTTATATACTGACAGCAATATTCCTCCCAAAAAGCACCCTCATAGAATTATAAATAAATGAGATAAAGATGTATGCAACAATTTTAATCAAGGTGGGATGCAGACTCTGATGCAATGTGATTATGTAAGCTCTGCTTATTCTTCAGATTATCAAATCAAATACAACTGTATTTATCATTTATGCCACTGTTTACTTTCTCTTCTGCTGTCTTCTATTTATTACACTGTACTGCTTTTTTGTAAATTTGACAAAGCAAAAGATACCAAAAACAACCATATTTCCATAGGGCACAAAAATTACACTCTGACATATACTTTTGAAATTGAAATTATGGATACAGTCACATGTGAGAATGTGCAAGTGATCTCTTCAAAATGTATTCCATCCAGATGAATGTAATCTTGAGCAAATTATCAGAACCCAATATAAAAATGTATTTTTTCTAATGAATGACAATTCATCCACTATGCAGCAGTTGTCTCAGATGGCATAACATAATCAATTGCAATAACATCTGTTACCATTTGCTTACATGTGTATCCATCTGTAATGAGTTTCTTTCAGTCAGACACATAATAATCTATTACTATTCTATGACATTTATTACGAATTAAATTTACATAAGCATCTCACACACCAGGAATAGTCAAACATTTCCTACACACAGAACATAAGTGTTTTGAATTTACTGTCTTGTTACCAACAACTCTGCATTTAGTGCAGTTCATCTTGAAATCAAGAAAGGTACTAGACAATATGGAGTGGTTAGGAAATGTGAGGTTTTATAATCGGTTACAGCATATGACTTTTGCATGCTTTCATCATCAGCTGGAGGTGAATAATCTAATAACAGTTTTTTCTTGATAATTATGTATATATCTTTTAGTAATAAACACATCATACCTGAATAACATCAGCTGTACAATCTATATGCATATTAATAACATGGAAAAGCTAGTCTTGATAAGACTACTCCATCTTTGTTATAATCTACAAGAAAAGCAATGATCCTGGATCATATCCATGTTGGACTGCAAGGATTGTACAGGTTTTCAGCACATGCTATGATATGTACTTAGTTTTGCCACCTACTAGGTAGACCTGCAATCAGAAATTATTCTCTGAACTGGACATCAGTTTTGTGCCAAAATCCATGGAAAACCTTTGTACACTCAAATCAGTTTGCACAATGGACTTATTCTAATTATGGATAAACCTCTTATAGTGGTCATTATAGAGGAAATACTAATATTAAAAGTCTGTACAATTTGTTTCCAAGTTAAAATATAATTTATATATTTTTCAATAAAATTCAAAGAAGAAAAACACCAGCATAAGCTCATCTTGCTTGTACTAAATTTGTCTAGAGATATCATTGGTTGAATAACAAATAATCGACTGAACAGTAGGCATGTTGAGTGGAGGGCTGGGAGATAAAGGAAAGAAAAAGAAGAAGAAAGGCTAAAACATAATGTAATAAAAATGTATATTGCAGCATTTGCTACAATTCTTCCAAACATGAAAAACATTCAATTGGCAAAGTTTGCTAAATTTGATGGGCTGATAGGCTTGAGCATGATGAGGAGTCCAGTGTACTATTTGGTCAAATTTACTGCAAATATATATCAATATCATACTGAAAATCATCTCTCATGTTTGGCATTGCCCTTTGAAGACAAAATGCACTGACATTTCAAGACAACTTTTGGAAAAAATTCAGTGTGAAAAGCACAGAAAGCATGTGAAATACCTTAAGATACAGAACCCAACCAAATCACTGAAAAAAGTATTCTAGCTGAAGCTTAGATTTTCAGTCTTCAAAATAATACATAAAGTACAGGATGAGTAAACTTTCTGTGAGATGGGTAAAAGTTCCAAGTTATCATGCAGCCTAGCTAAACAAACACATTTTGAACCCTGATCCAGACAGCAAAGTAATAACAATTTCCCCTTGTATAAAAAATATCTAGCAGTGTTCTTATTATTGAAAAGTAAGTACAATTTTCCCTTGTATAAAAATAGCTATCAGTGTTCTCATTACAGCAAAGTAATTAAATTTCCCCTTGTATAAATATATCTAAAAGTGTTCTCATTATAGCAAAGTAATTACAATTTCCCCTTGTATAAATATATCTAACAGTGTTCTCTTTATAGCAAAGTAATTACAATTTCACCTTGTATAAAACTATCTAACAGTGATCTCTTAGGTTTATTACTGGCTGAAAAACGTTCTAGTCTTTAAGTGGAGTCTGTCATTTTTTATAATGGAAAATGTTTCTTAAATTGCAAGAATCACCTAGCCATTTATTTTTCAGTTTTGGCCTGCCTTTTGTAAATTGTATAATGAAGGCTCATCCTATATATATCCCAAAAAAATACAAAACAGGATGTTAGACTGACCTGGTAAATGACCATCTTGCATTTGATCTTTTTCATGAAGATTTGGTTCAGAGCATCATCAAATGCTGCCATGCTCTCCACTATAAGACTCTGGTTCTTCCTTAGTTCTGTCTCCAGTTGCTGGAAGAAAAACAGAATAAATAAAACATTGTGTCTGGTCCAATCCCACTAAACATCATAAACCATTCCTGTTTACAATTTGGATTATATTAAAAAAATAGTTACCCAGTCCCATTGTAAGACTGGGAATATGCTCAGATGACTACTTGTCCAAATAACTGATCAACTGATACAGAATTGTGTATCCAGAGGACACCATGTTGGTCCAAATGATCAGAAAATCTGGAGAAGTAACATCTGTTTCATCAAATTTTACTGAGGCAGTCCCTCACTATAAAACCCAATATAATATTGTTCTTGTTATAAGGTAAGTATGATCATGGATTCCATTTTGTTAAGTAGCAGTAAAAGGTTTTGTTGTTGTGGGTTTGACACTTTTTCAGCATGAGAGATATGCTATACATGGCAGCCAGTAAAACTGGTTGAGGAAGAACCTGGGAAAACCTCAATAAGAACCACCAACCCACAGGAAGCTATTGGCAAGCTTTCTAACATACCCACAATGGCTGAGCCTGACACTCTAACCCACATGTAGAGAGATGAGATGGCAGTGATCAGTAAAGGCAAGTGTTTCTGACTACTCAACCAGCCTGAGCTCAGGAAGTAGAGTATATTTATAATGCATTTCATTAAAAGGTAGTCTAACTAAAAAGGCAGCATTATAATAATGGAGTACTGCATTTACTAGTTCATACTGTGTACCCTGATGTGCAAACACTGATTTACCAAGAAATGATATAGTTGGATTATACACAGCAAAATATGGTGCCAATACAGTACATACATGTGTGCTGATCTGCCAGCACATTATGTGGTTGGTTGTGCATTATTATAGAGCTAAATATGTCACCCAAACAGCACAGATGTAGATCTGTCATTGCATTATGTAGCTAGATGTGCATTATACACAGCTAAATATGGTATACAAACTGTTCACAGATAGTGATCTGCAACATTATATGATGTAGTTAGATATGCCTTATATGCAACTGAATATGGTACCCATACAGCACAGATGGTGATCTGCCAGCACATTGTGTAGTTGGATGTGTTTTACACAGCTAAATATGGTACCCACACAGCACAGATGCTGATCTGCCAGCACATTGTGTAGTTGGATGTGTTATACACTGCTAAATATGGTACCCAAACAGCACAGATGCTGATCTGCCAGCACATTGTGTAGTTGGATGTGTTATACACTGCTAAATATGATAACCACACAGCACAGATGCTGATCTGCCAAGACATTACATGATTCACAAGATTCTAATGGTGAGAAGACAAAACTACTGTACTGAATGCCATCTACAGTACACATATCATTTTACAGTTAAAATCACCCACTTTTAAAAATGTTTTAAAAAATGGTATCTTTATGCATTATTTCCATATAAGCCAGTGGGACCCAGTCAGCTGGGGACTAGAACTATTCTGGCTGTGAGCAAAGATGCATCCTAGTGATTACTAACCTGATAAAGAACTTTTACACAATGGCTGACATGCACACAACAATCTGTAAAATGATTGTCTTACTGTTGTAACTGGAAGCATTTCAGGGCAAAGGTGAGATATTTATTAAGGTATTATAAGTATGCAAGGGATTAAAGGTGGTTCATCACAGTTTGTGAGTCTTTGATTAAAAAGAGACCAAAACCAAAAATCTTGGCAGAAACACTTACATAAGCATTTTGATCTTTGTCATGTTTAATTATTATTGTGTTTTTTTAATATGTTTTAAGAGGAGTATTTAAGGAAAGCGCTTGTTTTTTATAATTCATGTCAAAATGCTATAATGTGCACATTCTCCCAAAGCTAAAATAAAACATCAGCAAACAAATATTACAAGTTCAACATTTGGAAATGAGAGGTTAAGTCAAAGCAGGCAAGTAGCAAAGACCTTTAGTTGGCAAGGTGTGTTTCATACAAAGTGGATTTTAAGATTGTTTACTGGGGAAGAATTTAAATCACCTAAAGGATGCAAACATCGTTGCATATAGGAATCTGAATCAGAAAAAACAACTGACACTCTATTAATTGTGAAACTTAATAAATCATCAGTGGACACCAGGTGGTAAACTAATGAAGGAAATTAAAAATGCTTGTGGATTTATTTTTTAAAAGTCTCTGCAGTTAACTATACAGTTCTTCCTTTTTCATTTAACTTGCTCAATTAATTATTATTAATTAACATTGCCATCAGAATCTGATTCATTTTCAAAACTTGCTGTTTTATTATAATACGAAGAGAATACATATTATGGCAAAAATTTTGCATTTGTTTTGTTTTCAATTGCATTAAAACATTAAATATTTATGTGAATAATGAAATCCTGCTGATTTAGAAGTCAATCTACTTATCAAAATTCTGAAACCTACTGATGTGATGTTCTAGTTCTGTCATGTGTATATTATCAATGTTTATATAAAGAAAAAAATGTTACAGAAAAACTGACATTTAAGTCTAAACGGACTTAATTATGGTATAAAAAGATGTAGACAGGAAATGTAAGTTGCATGGTGGTACATGGGAGATAATCATAAACAAGAGAGGTAATCATGACCAACCTTTTTGTACTTGTCTCTTTCTTCCTGTAGTTCTTTAACCTTCTTTTCATATTCCTTGACTATTTTCTGCTCATCCTCTGTCCACTCATTCTCAGGTTTGGATAGCATGAAAGATGGCTTGGTGATGTCCTGTTAAGTAAACTGGAATTATGTCCACCAGAAAATAAATTGTAAAATAGCTAAAAAAATTTTACTCTGGATTAGATAACATATATAAGCCTGCAAATCTTTTGGAAGGTACTATACCAAAATGTCAATATACCATACTGAGTTGTTTAATCACTTTTAAACTGAATATTTTTAACAACTTAAATGTTAATGAAAACTCTGAAAATTGCCTGGTGACATTGGATTAACATTTGAAATACTGTGGTGTACCAGAAATTTTGAAAAAGAAATTAATCTCTTACAGTGACACAAAATTATGGCAAAGTCCAAATTGAAAAAATAAAGTACAATCAAACCTATTTAATATGAATTCAGTTAATAAGAAAATTCTCATCATGTGAATTAGATATTTCCCACTGATATCTTCCCTTATATTCTCCATTTTTGCCTCACAGCAGGTATGAAAACCAGCTTAAAATGAAGAGAATTTCAGGTCTGCAAGTTGGCAATTAATGTTGAAATCCTTCTGGATAATACAAAAGAAAATAGTGAGTGTCCTCTGAACTTTGTAAAAATGAATGCCCTCCCAGAGTTCTCACTCAGATTACAAAAGTTGGAGTCTTGGACTCCCAACCTGAAAAAGTCCCATCCTGATACAAAAACTGTAGTACAAATCCTAAAATTAGGATTACCATGGATTATTATATTGCTTTGAAATGCAAAGTGTTATAAGCATAAATTGTACTGTGGAAAAGAAAACATTATCAGCATTCTTACTTAGTAAAATTAATAAGTAAACTGAAATGCATCAACAGGGGTCAAATTAAATGAGACCCCAAACTTTAGGAATGAGTCACATTCAAAAAGAGCTAATGGTGGCAACTGGTCACTATTCTTTGCTAACATAAATAGGCAATTCTTGTCAAATAACATACTAGTAGTTTACTTTTTGAAAACTGAATGCATCCTTGGGACTCTTGATCTTTGTTTTATGCATCCTCACGGAAAATGTCAGGACACCCATTCTGTGTTTTTATGAATTCATCACAAAAAAGCATGTCAGGGCACCCATTTTGTGTTTTTATGTATCCACAAAGAAAAATATGTCAGGTCACCCATAATGTGTTTCTATGCATCCTTGCAGAAATATATTTTAGGACCCCATTCTGTATTTATATGCATCAACACACAAAAATATGTCTGAACTCCCATTCTGTGTTTTCATACATCCTCACAGAAAAATGTCATGACATCCATTCTTTGATTTTGTTTTAAGCATCACACATAGAAATACATATTTTTAAACTAACTCACGTACTGGACAAACAGTACCTAACAACTGGCTATTGCCAAGCAAGAAAAGTGTCTAACTGCTCTTCTCTCTCTCTCTCTCTCTCTCTCTCTCTCTCTCTCTCTCTCTCTCTCTCTCTCTCTCTCTCTCTCAGTTGAAACTGTTCATTAATATGGAGTTCCAAAATAGAAAAGATAAAAAGATTTCTGTATTGGATTTAATATGATCTTATTGTGACATGAAAATATAAGACAGTCATTTCGAAGTATTTCATCATTTTCATTTATCTGAATAAACTATCAATATTTTTTTATTTATATGACTACACACAAGAAATAAAACATATGCAGAACAATGATTGGAGGTTATATAGTTTAAAACATTTCAGCTGGTTTAAAGTGCCAAGGAGAAAACAAACTACAATTTTATTGTACTTTTGATAATGCATACCATACATACTAACTTATAAGTCAAGTCCAACTGCAAACTAAACAGATCCAGATCTTCTGTTGTTGCATACTGAACCAGCAGATTTGGGTCTATGCAATTTGTTGCAAGTAATCTGGAGAGCAAACAACAAAGACCCTGATATGCTGGCACATTATGCAATGGTAGATGAAGTTCTATGTTGCTTGCAGTTGGATTCAACTCATAATCATGCATATATGGTACTTACTTATTTTGTGAGGGATACACACTATTCAATATTGATAAAATATCACAAATCATATATTTTAAGAAGATAATGTTCAAGTGTACAATCTTCTGACTGCAATCTAAAGAAAAATATTACCTATTTATTATGAAACTTGGATAATATAAAATAATGTTCTTGGTTCCCTGAATTTCATATTATCCAGGTTGGACTTCATAAACGCCATTACTCATAACTTATTTTAATTACTTGTAACTTTTATCTGCAAATTTTAGTTAGCTGAGTGAATTATCTGAATTATCTGTATTTGTTAAACTATTGGCAAATAATAATTAAGTGAATTGCCTGCACTTGTTTATTACCTGGGCTAATTATGAGTGAATTATCTGTATTTGTTAAACTCTTTGTCTAATTATAACTTTGTGATTGATCCATTTCCTTTCTCCTCAAGTACTTAAAAATGATTCTGTTCAAGTCCAACCTTTTTCAATTCATCTTCCTTCTTGATTTCCAATACACCCCCCATCATGTCTTGAAGTGCCCTATCTCTGGCATTATCTCCTCTTTCTTTTGCTCGTCGTTCAGCTTCTATACGGTCCTGCTCTTCTTTCTGCTTCCGCTGCTCAGGGGTCAGGTACTTCTCTACCTTTACCTACAATATAAACATAAACAATTATAAATGAAGTTTAGAAGTTATTATATTGTATTTATTAAATAATGAAATGTAAACAAGTTTTGTGGAAACTGTTGTTTTCACCTGCATCCATCTGCCCATCTGTATAATCAATGTTTCTGACTTTCAAAACCTTTAACACAAACTTTAAGCATTGCTGATGTCGATGATTACAATGATGTCATCACTAGTGCTGCCGGAAAAATGATTACTAAATCTTATCATGCTGACTTAAGCGAGATAAAACAATTTGAATTATTACATCTATAAATAAGTATCCTAAGTTTTATCTGTAGCAAAGATAAGTCTGAGATTTTGTGTATCACATATTGGGTAGACTTAATTTGCATCACTTGATGGCATTGCTGGCTGACACTGTTGCATGGCATGTTGTGATGGCATTGCTGGCTAAAATTGCTGCATGGCATGTTGCGATGGCATTGCTGGCTGGCACTGCTGCACATTATGCCACTGTATTTTATGATGTGTATGTTGTACTGGCATTGCTGCTGACACTGCTGCATGTTGCCACTGACCCACCAATGGCTCCTGCCATGGAATACTTCTAGATCATATAATTGGCAATGAGAGTGAACACCAAACTGACTCAAGAAATATGAACATAGAACAAAACATTTTATGAAGGAGTTTATGAGCTGGCTAATGAATGACTAAACATAATTTGTGGGACCTGTCTACCTGTGATGTATCATAATATCATAATAATAAATTTCTTGTGCAAAGATTTTCCTGGTGACAATTTATTTCCTGTAAACTGACTGATCTGCAATGCACAATTTTAAGTCAGAACCAAGAGACCATTATCTTGCAAGCATTATTGTAATAAAATGGAGTTTGAATAAACCTGTAGATAGAATGCAATAGGGATCATTCCAGTCAATAATGTGTGTACATCTCAATACAAAACTTATTCACATTTGAGAAAAGTGATTTCAAAGACAGTTTGTTTTGTGAATCACATAATTTACATGGATGATATCATAAATCAATCAGACCTCACAGAATTTATTCAAAATCTCACATAATATTTTGTAAAATCTCATAGCTGGTGTTCTGAAAATATCACTGAGGACTTGCAGTCACTATCATGTGGTATATGGTGTTACCTTGTAGTATAGCAATAATATTTCAAAAGTCTCACATCATCTGAAATTTGTGTCCTTTTTACATCAAAGTGTAAGACACCTGAGATAAAGGCAAAAGGTCAGGCAGGTAATGAGCTCTACTGATCAGAGTCAAAAAAAGAAATACAAGCATAAAGGATCAATATTTGTACATTATGATGATGGAATGCATCCAAGTAATCATCCAAATCATCCAGTGAAGTCTGTATTTTTTTCCACACCATGCATTCAATCCTTTTATAATGAACACATTTTACTGATCTCAACAGTTTACTACTAATAGGTTTCCCTATGAACAAAATTAGATCTAAATAAACTCAACCCAAAGTTCTAATTAAATCTGTTGGTTTTTTTCAGGCACATCAACTGAAACTTTTATATGGCTCTCTGTATAACGCATGACTCATTCTTCTGAATTAGAAATGTGTTCACAGAACATGTCATGCCCCACCATAGTGCCTGAAAACTGACCTCCACGTAAAACCTAACTAAGGTGTGATGGATGAACAGAAAGGCAGACAGACTCAAGTACAATATCTGTTCCACTCCCGTCATGGTTGGATATAACAATATTCCACATTAAACTCTTCTTTAGTTTGATGCTAAAATGTTTCATTGCAAAAGTATCACTATAATAAAATAAGCAACCAACCTCATCATCCTGAACTTCCAAAAGAGTCTCTGGCCTTTCTGCATCACCCAAAGATGGTTCAATCATCTCCTCCACAACTTCTAGGTCATCCATGATCTTCCTGATCCTTTTGTTTTTCTCCTTTATTTTCACAATTTCCTGCTCCTTTCGTACATATACCTCATCAAACTCCTTATTGAAAGCAATCTTTATGCGATGAATTGCATCCTGGAAAGAAAGAGAGGATCAGTTTGATTTGGCATATTATGCACACAGACAGGTTTCTTAGTGCAGTGCCTATCGGAATGAGTGTCTTGCCCATGGACACACTATGGCAGCCAACTTAACTGATCAGATGATAGGATTTGAACCCACATCATTTCAGTCATGGGTTTGGCATACTTACCACTCAGCCACCACAGCTCATTAAATAAACAAGATGAACAATGCCATTTTCATAAAAGTATTGATCATGCCCATAAAGGGGAATCCAGCAGGGATAATAATTATTTCTCTTTCTGGTACAAAAAATGTAATGTGTTGAAAATCAACAACTGCTACCTTAAGATCCACTGAGGTTATATGTGCCTTGCAATTTGTCTTCATCTTGATACTATTTCAGCAAGAGTACCACAAAGGGCATATGTTCTTCTTGTGACCATTATCTCACCAATGACCTTGACCTTTGAGCTTGGAACTTCATTACTGCATGACGAAATTGGACATAAATAAAAAATTGTCAAAATATCTGTAGGGGTAAAAAGTGACATTCTGCATAAGGAAACAGGTCACCGAGTTATATTTTCAATTGTTGTAACCTTTTCTGACCTTAAGGGTAGGAGGTATGAATGAATATTATCATGCCTTGACCTTGAGACAAGGGATATGGCTATGGTAAATGGAACACTAACTTGTCAAAACATATAACTTGCTAAAGTTCCATTAAAATATCTTCAGTGGTTCAAAAGTTATACTCCAGACAATGACACTGAAATTGCCCATTATTTCATCATGTTAGAAAAAAATTGTTTAAATATTTTCTAATTTTAGTAAGTGCAGTCAAATTTCATGCTGGCATTCAAATTTGATCAAAGTCTGTTAAGTATTTATTTAGAAGAAGTCATCAAAGGTTGAAAGCAGCAATTGTTCATGGATGCAGAATGCTCAACAGACTCAGGGTCATACCTTAGACCAACTTGACCTAATAGCCAGGTGAGCTAAAAGCAAACTTAAATGCAATCTAGAACTGTTCATGTGGTTTCCATTTAGCAAAGCATTGTTTTAATATGACAGCAATAGAAGTGATTTCATGAGTCATTAAGTATTAAACCTGTTTAATAAACAATCACATGTAGTTTCGTTTATAATAATACAATGCAATCTCTGTGAAACAGTTAGTTGTGGGATGAAACAAATATATCTCTGAAACTAACAATCATGAATTTGAGCCCAAAAGGCAGTGATATATTTTGTCCAAATTCAGTTGAATGTTCAACAACAACATTAATTCTCGCTGCCCTACTTGGCTGCTGGTTTAAAATGGTAGAAGGGATAATCAGCAACTGGCTAGATAAAATAGGTGACTGTTTAAGTGAGGTGACTCCTGTGTGAATTTTAACTGTAGTTTTATTCATATTTACAAAGCCTGAATGTACTTTTTAAAACAACAATATATACCTCCAAAAGGACAACTTGTGCTCTCTTTTGCTCCCTTGTATGTAGTTCAAACTGGCTGTAAAACAAATCGCTTCCTCCTCCAAACTGGGCACCTACAGAGAGGCAAATATGTGATCAATAAATAAACTACATTTCTAAGAGACATCAGCTTAAGTGAGGAATATTTGCTAGAAATTACAAAGAAACACAAAAAATAACAAGAAAACATTAATGACAACATATCATTAGGATGAAATCTCTGATGCTATTTATAATGTTATAGCTAACATTACTTGAGAACTACAATATCTTTCATTACTCTGAGTGTATACAATGTATGGTTTCTGTGGTACATAAGAAGGGATATTAAGTTATAATGTTGAAACCTAATAATATCCATTATATCTGTGACAATGATTTAGTCAGAAACAACAAATATCATTCTATTTCATGCAGCGAATTCAGCAAAAGTAAATGAAGTAAAAAAGAACATAAGCATTTTAATATAACTTTGAAACTAAAGTAACAATTAAATGAAACAGGTGGCACAGTGAGGATCCTATACTACTGTTCAATGAAAATAAGTACAATGTCTGGTTTTTAATAAAAATAAGATTGTTTTTAAATTATAAAATGCTCACTTTAATGTAACAGATTATCTCATGACCATTTTTGTGTCACATGTCATAATGGATGAAGGATTAGATAGATAGACAGATGGATGGATAGATAAATATACAATACTAATGAAACATAATAAAACAATATCTTTATGAAAGGACATAAAAGAGATGCTTTAAGTTTGAGAGACAGTGTTAAGCATGTAATGAGAAATTAGTGCAGCAATATTTCTGATTATGAAATATTAGAACACCCCCTTGTTCCATCTAAGATTTTTCCTTTTCCTTTTAAAAGACTACGAGTTCCTCTTTTGCACTGGCAAATGTCTACTAGTGATGGACACCACATACAAATTCAGATTGATTAATTAAGTAACAGTACCTATCAATGTTTTCATCACCACTTTGAAAATACAGCATAGAAACAAAAGTTGAACAATTCTTTTATGGATTCAACAGAGAAAGGAAACTCATGTTTTTAATTTATAACAAGAAAATATATCCCTATTCTGAAACAAAGAAATTAAAATTTTAGATCTGCAGCCAATTTTTAATCCTATTTAATCCTTCTTTTTTTTAAATTCTGATCACGTAATAAGTTGTGACAGACGCAAAATACAGTGTTCCCCTACTATAAGATACTTCAGTATAGCACAGTTCATCATATAACATATGTATGGTCATGGATCTATCTTTGATAAGAAAATAGTTTTGATACTGAACTTATTCCAGTATATAGGACAACTTCACTTATAGTATATAGGGCAACCTCACTATTATTATATACTGTGCAGCCTCACTTATAGTATATCTAGTACAACCTTACTTATTGTACAGAGAGCAACCTCACTTATAATATAGATGGCAACATCACTTATAGTGTATAGGGCAACCTTATTTATAGTATACAAGACAACCTCACTTTTAACATTGAATACTTGAATTGCATGACAGTGGAGGAGTCAGAGGATCTATGTACTCTCAACCAGTTTCTTTGTGATGTAAACCATCCAATTTCATCTGGACCTTGTGGATTTTATTTTTTACCATATTCTAGAAAACTAAGACATTATCCGCCATTTTTGTAAATTTTCCTGAGGGAAAAATACTGATAGGTACTTTGCTACTCCTGACTTTCTATCAAAAGTACATCTTGGTCTTTTTCCTTCTTCTACTTGCTAAGAAATAATTGAAGCAGAGTGTTAAAAAGATACGCATATGGTTAAAAGGCTGTAAATGAGGATAATTAGATATTTGTATTGTATGAACTTGTTGACATTTATGACAAATACTACCAGAAATAAACTGAAACTTTTCTTTGGATTTAGTTATTTTATCTCTATGGTAAATATCAATTAAGGTTACAAATATGGATGAGTCCCATCCTGAAGAAGAACTGACTGCTTTAGTTCATTCCTTAAAATGAAAATCAATCCAAATATAGAAAAAATTAAAGAAGCATTCAAATTTACGCAGCATTTTGAAGACACCTTAGATGAATTAAGTTCAGAACTGAAAATATATACATGCAACACATTACATGCACAAGACATGCAGTTTGTAATACCCCCTTGAATCTACATGTCCCACAATATACGGGTAATGAATAATATGGAATGGGTAATTGGAAAATGAGAAGTGGCATACAAATTCTTACAAAGTCTGGTTGGTGGGAGGGTGAAGGGATAGCAAATAGGGGGGAGGGAGGAGATATGAAAATACTTGAGCAGTTGTTTGCATTTGCTAAGGTATTTGCAACTGTAGGGAGTCTGATTCTTATAATCAAAATATTTATAAATTTCAATAAATTCTGAAAACAAAATAAAGTAAATGCCATAATATTGGTTTTTCATTTTAAAATTTTCAAAAAGTTACAAAGTATGTTAACAAAATAAAATTGCTACGTATAACTGATTGGAAATTTGCGTACTGTACACATATACTATCAAAACCTCTAAAAATAATTGCCATAATCATCAGAGAGTACAGTGTACGCTTGCATAAAAATTGGATCCAAGTGCTAACAAGATAGATCCTGATATGCAATTTAATAATGTGCCAGCAGATCAAGGTCTATATTTTTTGTTTTACAGATTAATCTTATCAGACTGCATAGACCCAGACCTGCCAGAGTATTATGGATAGCAGTGCAGGGTCTATGTTGTCTGCAGATGGGTCTGACTTACATGCTAGTGTATATATGGAATTTCCTGCAAAACTTTTAAGAATCTTCAGCTCATCAAAAGTTTGGAGAAATGTACTGTGATGTGTCAAACATGACTGAAACATCTCCAGAAATGCATAAATCTTTATAAAAAGATATTATATCCAATTTCATCAGTCCAGAAACTTCCTTAAATATGAAGTTAAGTTTTCGTTTAAAAAAATGTCAATATACTAATAATGCAATACCTTCAAGTTCAATTATTTTTACTATATTAAATATAATTAAAGCAATTAAACATGAAGGTGTTACACTAAATTTTTGCAACACCTATACAATTTAGATTTGATAATAAAATAGTGCCAACAACAATGAATCTTGCTGGGATTTTTTCTTTGATGCTTGATGAAATGATATACAGTTAACCACTATGTTTTTATGTCTCCATAATGTAACATGCAGAGAAAACGAAATTATGCTGCTCATGCAGTATAAATATGCATGCCCATGCATGCCCTTGATAGCTAATAAATAAATAT
Source organism: Megalonaias nervosa (assembly GCA_016617855.1). Lineage (NCBI taxonomy): Eukaryota > Metazoa > Mollusca > Bivalvia > Unionida > Unionidae > Megalonaias > Megalonaias nervosa. Next base: position 34,621 of record JAECUM010004512.1, read on the forward strand.
TCTTGTAAACTCTTTCAAAATACTGTAAACATACCCATGTAAAATGTACCATGTTTACTATATACAGTATAATGCACACCCAAACAAAACAACAGACACACTTTTTTCCAAGTCAGTGGTAAGAACAAGTTTGATAGATTACAGGGATACGTCAAGGCCACAAAGCCTAGACATATTCACATACCATCTCAAATGAATCCTTCACTAAACATGGAACAAAACGTGAATGCTATTTTGCATTAATACTTGTCCCATTTGTTACACTTTCCAAATAGGTATAAAATGTGAATAAATTCAAAAGCAAATTGGAAATTCTTAAAAAGTTTGATTCTGGGCATCAAAAAGAATATTGATGGACAGATGTCAGTTAAAACACCTAAATCATTACAAGTCAGGTCCAACAATAAAGACTCTGATAAGCCATTGCATAATGTGCCTGCAGATCAGGGCCTATCTTGTTTGCTCTAATGAATAATCCTAACAAACTGCAAAGACCCAGATCTGACAAAACAATATGCAATGGCATATCTGAGTCTATTCAGTTAGTGGTTGGACTCAACATATAGTAATTCACTGACTGCACTGACCCAGATCTACTGATAATAAAACACTCAGATCTGCCGTAATGACTCCATGATGTACTCGATCTTCACTGTTTGCTTGGGAGAATAAACTTGAAAATGCTGATCAACATGAATATTGAGGTAGTCTATTTTTATACAATTACATAATCATTACATTATGACATCATCAAAATGACATACTTTTATCTATGTGTATCGAAGCGCTATGAACTCCAGTAGAATTTGGACATAATTATGTGACTGGGACTCTTGTCTCTTATTAAATAATAAAAAGAAAAAAAAATGTATGCAACTTTAATAATGGCAACAACCAGCCCATGAAAAAACATAAAAAAATATCAGTGAAAAGTATATGAAACCTTCAAAGATTTTAAGCAAGTTGTGACATGTGGTAAACTCAGGCCTTACAGGCACTGCTGCAAAAATCTGATGTGGTTGTAATAATTTTGTCATGTGGAAAAAATTCACACACCTAAATATCCTTTTCTTGTATATTTAATAAAAGGAATCATTGATCTTCAACCTGGGATAATTTTATTAAGTTTTAATAATCATTCAGCTAATGTTTTATAGCAATTAATAGGGTAGTTTCTTTTCCTTTAATTTCAATATAAAGACCCTTACTCAGGAAATATATGCAATTGAGAGTAGTACAAGAACATGCACACCAACACATACATTTTTAAGTTATTTTGGATTGCTTGTGCCCTTAGCTATGTCAAAATATCAATTTTTAAGTACACCAGTTTTCCATGAACAACCATTCTTAAGATGCATCAATGCTGGGTATGCACTATATACAAGCATATGAAGTAATGTATATCTCACTTAAATTCAGGTCAAACTGAAAAACATAGACCCTAATCTGCCATCACATAATGGGCCAGCAGATGAGGGTAAATGTTCATTCTACTGATTACTCCAAACAAACTTCACACATCCAGATGTAAGGTTGCATAATGTGATGGCAGATCTGGATCAATGCAGTTTGCTGTTGGAGCCAGCTTGAAAGCATGTTTAACTGGTCAATATTCATATAACAAGTACAAGCAGATTTATCTGAACAAAAGAACAGAAGTTGAAAGATGACATACAGTGATATACCCATATGTGTTAATTCAACCGTTGGACTGCTTGTGATAGTTTAAATAGTAAGTACATTCCAAATCTTGTTTTAGTTTGAGCCTTAAAAGGCATATACATGTGACTCTCATGTGATTCTGAATCTCATCTGGAACAGTCATGTACCTCTGATTTGTGATGTGTGATTTAGATTTTTAACGTAGCTTTAACAATCATGTACCTCTGAAACTCATCTGGAACATATACATATAGCTCTGAAACTTGTCCAAAAACAAGATTTAATGGAAGTAAATGAAAATTGTAATCAGTATCATTTCAGATGTAAATACACTGCTGATATGATGATAGTGATCATTTTAAGGTAAGACATAACAGATATTAACATTATATCAGTGAACTGGGCCAAGTCCATAAAATCGACACATTATTACATACTGTTTTGACTTTTTGTTTGATCACAACTGGTAGATTGTATAGCTGTACTGGTATAAAGGTCAATAAATGTTTGTGAATTAGTTGTCCCAGTATTTGTGTACAAATTTGAGCTTGTTAATGTTGCATTATTTAAAGTATGAATGAGGTACACTAGTAACGTGTTTGCAATGGCATTTACATGACACTAAAAGCTAACAAAACCTGTGCAAGAATAGGTTAGCTTGCCTTTTCAAAGCATATTACATTACTGCAAAATAATAACTTTGGAAATACTACCACTGAAAGAATCATCTATGAAAACTGGTCACATTTAAAAAATATTTTAAAAAACTGCAGACAAAGGTTGAATACATGGATATATGTTGAGAATTAAGGATGCAAAAGTATCTAAAAAGAAGAGATTTTCAAGCTCTACTGTATGTAACTGTTTAGTACATGGAAGATTTGGACATTGTAAACCTGCACCATGCTGAAAGGTTTCAGAATGAGTATACAATAGACTGCGTACCCAACATTTCCAATCTCGTAAGATTTTTTTTCCCTGCACAAAATCAAGACATTTTTATCAATCAAACACTGAAATATCCAACATTGTCTGAAATACACTGTACCAAATATGGAAATCAAAGCTCATAATAAACCATATTCTCCTACAATAGTCAGAATGAGTTGAAGTTTTATAGATTTATTGATGAAATATGATCAACTGTTTATTATACTTACTAATAAGTTGAGTGCAAACTGCACAGACCCAGATCTGCTGTTGCATAATGTGTCAGCAGATCTGGGTTAATGCAGTTTTTCTTGAGCAATCAGTAGAATAAATAACATGGATCCTGATAAACTGGCATGTTATGTGATGGCAGATCAGGGTCTATGCTGTTTATAGTTGCACTTCACTTATAAGCTAGTATATACAGTATTCTGAAAGTTCAATATATATCAGGGTTCTCACATATGATGGAGTTTGTGAATACCTACATTAGGTTTTAACCATAGATACACTGAATCTGAAGCATAAGAGTCAGGCAGATGTATATAATTTTCACCTAGTTCCTGATCTAATTTGTGTCAAATCACCAGCAGACAGAATTTCAACCCAGATAAGTAAAACCAAATAAGGTCTGTGGCTAAAAAAAAAATCAATGACAATTTACACCCACTGTCTATAGCCATGGAATTAATCCATGTGTTCATTCCCTCTTGGCCACATCAAAGTATATGAGACATATCAAACTGCTCTTCCCTTAGATGTTCCAGAAAAATACAAAACACATCGATAATCAAGACAGTCACAATGCCTTTTTATGTGCAGGTGTGTTTTATGTTGTTATAGGGTGGCCAACTACTTTTTCTCCTGAAACTGGTTTAAGTTACAGCAAGGATCTAATTTTAAGGCATACAGCTTGATGATAAGTTTTCCCCTTTTTTGGGCCTATTTTAGTGAATACTTTTATTAAGGATATCTTTGTCTCATAATAAGCAGATCCCAAATGTTGTGACAAATATATTATACCAACCACCTGCTTTCATTAAGGAAAACACACTGTAGGTTATTTATTGGATAGTATGGGGATTTGATCTGGGCAAATCAATGATAATGTACAGTGTAATTAACTGATATAAGATGAACTACTTCTCATCAATCTGAACCACATTACCACTAATCATAAACTTCAACACTCCACTTAATCAAGTAGTTCCACTTAATAATGATATAATTAATGCCCAGTTTGATTACATAACTTCAAAGGAATACTTAATGTTGATACAATTTATGCTAATTTTGGTTATATACCTTGAAATGAATACTTTATCTTGATACAATTAATGCTCAGTTTGGTTATTTAACTTCAAATGAATACTTAATGTTGATACAATTAATGCTCACTTTGGATACATAACTTCAAAGGAATACTTAATTTTGATACAATTTATGCTCAGTTTGGTTATATAACTTCAAATGAATACTTAATGCTGATCAATTAATGTTCACTTTAGTTATATAACTTGAAATGAATACTTAATATTGATACAACTGATGCTTAGTTTTGGATACATAACTTCAAATGAATACTTACTGCTGATACAATTAATGCTCAGTTTGGTTACATAACTTCAAATGGATACTTAACCTTGATACAATTAATGCTCAATTTAGTTATATAACTTCAAAGTGATTACATATGGTACATCAAGTTGATTGCAAGTATTAATGTTCAAGATATGTTTGATTTTTACATTTCATTGATTGCAATTATGTATTAAAACAAATAAAACTGAAGCAATAAACTGGACATGGTCTTTAACCAGTAACTTTGGGATGCATTTTTACTTTATAAATGATTCATATGTAAAAATAAAAGAACCTGCAACTGGAAATAAAATTAACTGAATATAATGCTGAACAATCACATATAGTAAAAACAGCTTTGAATTCATTTATATCTATGTAAGTGAATTGACATGCAAAATGTCCAGTTTGCAAAATATTTTGCTGATATAGAGAACTAGCATAAACTTCTAAAAAAGCTCTCACTGAATAATATGCTATCAACAAAGACACAAATAGAAATAATTTAATGAAACAGAGTAAAAAAACATCTTTAAAGCCTCAATCACAAGCCTACAAACGCTATAAAATAATTATATTAAGCATACAAACAGTATAAAAATTATATTAAGCATACAAACAGTATAAAATAATTATATTAAGCATACAAACAGTATAAAATAATATTAAGCTCTGCCTTTCAATTAGCTCCAATTAATGGCAAATCACAAGTAATTCCAACACTTGCAGAACATTGAAAAAAAGAAAACAAAAACAAAAATACAAGATATATATATATATATATATATATATATATATATATATATATATATATATATATATATATATATATATATATATATATATATATATATTTTTATATAAAAAATGAAAACTCTTGATTATTATATGACTTATTCACTTCAAATAAGAAAATTTTATAAAAACAGCAGTTTTCATAAAACTTCTCTCTGGCCACAAACAAAACAGCTGACAACAAATTTCATATATTTTTTCTTAATTCTTTCTAATTTCTTATTAACTATAATTAAATTTGTCATAACGTATGCAATTACTATTTAATTCCAATCAAGCCATTCACAGGATTCTATAGAATATTTACTAAAATTTGCACCTTTGATAACCACAGACGGCCAAGACACTGACCTAGTTATTTTACAGACTGGTAATCAGTTATAGTTCTTTTAAAGACTGGTAATCAGTTATAGTTACTGCTCAATATGGATTGCATCAGGCCAGCACCATAAAAAGGGATCTCAATACTTTCAATGCATAATATACTGGTTATTCACTCTAAATCAACATTCAATATAGATCATCAAAAAATGTGTTGTCAACTGCTTGTATGTTCAAAGAGGTTTAACATTCAGCTATAAAGCCTTACCTAGGCTCCCAGTGGTAGAAGGTTGCTCCTTTCCATTTTCCTCTTCGTTCTCTCCAAGGTCATCATCCTGAAATTAGTCACAAGTCATTTGAGGTTTCATGAACTTAAATTACATTCTGTATATCACATGACTATGACTAAGGTGTTATTTGGTTTGTATATACATGTATTATACCACCTCATGATATCATGCAAGTTAAAAGCATACTGTTCAAGATATCAGAATATGCATATAAGTCATTTCCCTAGACCATTCATAGAGTAAAATAATTGTTTTTCATCAAGCAATAAACAGAATATTACATCTGTGATCATTTCAATTGACTTTTATGTAATTCTCTGAATAATTTTTAATAGTTTATTCATCACAATTATTAATGTCATAATTTTTTATATATATGAAATATGACTACAATCTTTGTGGTAGAGCTGTAGAAATACTGGGAGGAAAAGGAAAGTAAAAAAAAAAATTCTGGGCTCTGTCCAAAATGATATCAAAGTAAAAGTGCCCAAAAGGGCAAGACACTGATAATACCTTGACAAAGTAAAAGTGCCCAAAAGGGTAAGACACTGATAATACCTTGACAAAGTAAAAGTGCCCAAAAGGGCAAGACACTGATAAGTGATCTTGACCTTGATGATAAAACCTTTATTCTGACACATAAAATGCCATCAAAAAGAGACACATAAATGCACCAAGACATCATCCATTAATCTTAAACAGTTCATACATTAAAAAACAAGTGGGAAACTGCTTTTAAGCCTAAAAAATACTGGCCAGAAGATAGGACTCCCTCCCACTCTTAAACAGCTCTAATGTTACAGAGCAGAATGCAAAGTATAATGGACAACAATAGATATTTTACCATGGCCTTGAAAATAAGACCCCAATGTCATATGTGGCACACCTTCCAATGATGATGTAGAAAGTATGTCAAGTTTCATCCCTAAAATTCATATGGCTCTAAAGTTATGGGGAAGAAAGGAAAGTGATGAATGACTTAAAAGTATTTATCCTAAAAAAAATTTTGACTTACTCAATTTAATGATTTAATAAAATGTCCACCAACTTCTATATTTAACTCTAGCTTACATTCCTGGTGAAAAAAACCCCCAAAACATGAATCTCAAGATATACAGAGTAATAAGACTTTGATAACTGAAAATAAACTATACATAAATGTCATAATGGAAGACCATGGTGATTTGGTTGTTTACAAATTCTGAAGATGGCCTTGTTGAAATCCTTAAAACATTATTTTGTGTACATTCCTTTTCTTACACAATGTAAATAAATGTCTGGGGATTTCACTTATATATGTCAAAAAAAGGTCACATAGGTTACAGAAGCAAAGAAGTCAATTAAAGTTTTTGAGGTTTTGGCACACTCAGTCCAAATAAACCTGGATTATTGATAGGATTTGATTGAAACCTTAGAAATATTTCTTTTATTTCTTGTCAACAGTCCATATTTCTGCATATCATTTCCAATTTTATGCTATAAACTACATATTAACAACATAGGTATTGTGAAGTAAATAACAGTTTAGTATATCTAGATGGTGGTGACAATGCTTTTTTGTATTAAAAATTAATGTTTTGCAAGAAATCAATAAGGTACCACAAACCAGCAAAAGTGATGAGAATTTTTAAAATTTTGGCCAATTATCTAATGCAGTGAACAAAAATCTTAACAAAATTTGCCAAAAAATGCAGTATTCTCAATACACCACACAATAGCTACAACTTTTCTTGCTATTTTAAGTGAGCAGGAAAAGAAAAGTGAATGTGAACACATCTGATAATATTTTTAGTTTCAAACAAAACTATTAAAAACTTATAAACAGAACAATTAAAAACTTATAAACAGAAATTAAATAATACATCATGGTGTGAGAATGTGTTGTAAATTGACAGGAATACTTTTGTGAAAATGGACTTGACTTAAATTACAAGCTGTTAAACTTGAACCAATGCAACTGTCTTTTCGTGTAATTTCATAGCAATCAACTCGCATAATTCCTCTCCCACATCCCACCCCTACTCCCATAACTGAGATGAATCTAGAGTAAAATAAGTATATAACTCTTCTTAAAACAGTGTGAATATAATAATTGGTCAGCATGCATGTCTGCTGATAGCTCAGAATAAATCAGTGAAGCAGAGTGATTTGTCAAAATGTGCATCGTCGGATGTTGATCTGCACATTCCCAGAAGATGTACATAACATTTACCAAGTCTTATTGCCTTCTACTGAAAAATGCTGAGCCCAGCTGTGCTCACAAGATTTTGTCATACAATGTATTCAATTGCTAGTCAAAATGGGCAACAAAAGTAAGTCACAGAAATCGTTGGAACACAGTGATTTGTCAATATGCGCATCTCCAGTTGATGACCACAATATTTACCACTCTATCAGAAACTGTGGAACTAGTTGTACAAGCAAGATTATGTGATAGATGGAAGGATGAAAGGACTGATGGATAAGCCAAAGGATTTTTAAAAGTGATCGTCAACTGTGTTTAAGATAAGAATGAAAATATTTTAAATACAAGCTTGTAATTTTTTCAAAACAAGGCACAAAATAGAGAACAAAATGTGCTAAACTTTGTTTAAAGCATGCAATAACTTACTCCATAGTTGTACATTGTTTGTTGAATCATACTAAGTAAAAGCTAAAATTATAAACAAACAATAAAATGATAAATGATCATATATAAAATTTATCACACATCATATTAATTAGTTACACAATTTATACTGTATTTTTATGCAATGACAAATCCATGCTTAATAATAAGCCCAACTGTATTATAATAGCATAATGCATGATATAAATTAGCTGCACAATTAATACAGGTATCGGCCGACTTATGCAATTTTCACTGGCACAAATTTCATGCAAATGCGATTTCACAATAATTTTTTTTAGTTTAATTTTTTTTTAGTTATGATACAAAAATAACAAAGTTATTTGCCTAAAACAAAAAAATGAGTGTCATAAACAGCTAAAATGAATGGTATTCAAATTAATTGAATTACATATTTGTGAATGAAAATTAAAGACAGAGAAACCAAAGCTTTCGAGTTCTGCAATTTTGAGTGATGTGACCAATCATGGGAATGCAACTATCATGAAAGTCTGTGGTCAGCTGTACTACATTAATGTGATTACATATGAATTATTTTTAATTTAAATTATTTTAGTGAAGACTAAAAAACTTATTTGTCTAAAACAAAAAATATTAAGATTCATAAATGGCTAAAATGAATGGAATTAAAGTTAACTGAATTAGAATTTTCAATTAAAATTAAAGGCAGTGAAACCAAAGACTTTGAGTTATGCGATCACTCTTCAAAATGCAATTATCACATGAGACAGGGGTCGGGCGTACTGTAAATATCCAATGACAAGTCCATGCTTAATAACAAGCCCACCAGCTATTATAATAACCTCATACATGACATTCATTAGCTGCACAATTACTACCATATGACATTCATTAGTGGCATACCAATGTATTTATCCAATGATAAGTCCATGCTTAAAAATAAGTCCATGTCTATTATTAATTTTTTTTTACTGCATTAGAAATTTATGTATAAATAGCAATAAACAGTTTTATTTCTCCTTAAATATCCATAATGTATATTATTATTTATTTAATATAATGTTTAGAATGGATAAAATAATGAAGATTTTGCATTGTATTTCAAACCTTTCTAAACATATCTACCAGTATCTAATTAGTTAATGCAATATATTACATTCTTTATACTATGTTATTTAAAAGATTGAAATCTAAATTTATTCATAAATTTCTATTGTTATAGATTTCAAGAGATAATTGTATCTCAGTGATCCTGTTTTATGCACTTTTATGTATCTTAATGTCATTTATCCATGATATATATGCAATTTTTTCATGCCAATTATGCATCTAAGACTGTAACAAGAACATATCAGAATGAATTAAGCTATGATGTCATACTGTTATACTGTTTGTAGTGTTGATCTCTTAAAACCTAATGTATTCAATGACATACACAATAATTTTGAATTCAGTTGAATTCAATCTGAGAAGCAATAAAGCGAAACCGGTCACACATTGTAGGTGTTGTTTATTTTTTAATATTTATTATGTATACATTCATTAGTTGTACATTACTGTATTTATCCAAAGGCCCATGCTTAATAATATGTCAACCCCCTATTTTTATAAATATTTGTTAGATATTTCACAAGGATGTCTATGTCTAATAATCAACTAAATCCCCACTTTTGATAAATTTATTAGGCTGGCCTCCCTAGTCTTATTGTGGAAGAAATACTTTAATCTGATTCATCTTACAACACATGACAATCATTTTACCATTTCAGTTTAAACAATTTCCATTTACTGAATTTTTGTATGGATCCAGTCAGAAAAAAAACTTTAAAAAAAATTTCACAGACGACCAAAGTTAATACAGATCCCAATCTTATGAGTATCCTCTCAAGGGAATGCATCCATCCAGTAAAAGTCCATCATAAACTGAATTGCATTAACACATTTATACCAGCTTTTTCCCTTAACAAGACACCCTTACTCTTGTAGGGCCACCTTTTCACTACAATGGACAGAGTCACATAAGGGGAGTACACCACAGTACTGATATTTTATTGCAGCATTTGCTTGAAGGAATCAATTTTGTTTACTATTGTCTGCTTGAGAATTACGGTAGATCACTGAATGTTAGCAAACATAACATTATAGTGAATGTAACAATACAATTTTATGCATAATAAATTTCTGTGATGAGATCATGTTAGTAACACAGAATATAAATGCAGACACCAAGTAACAATTTTCAAACTGTAAAAATGAACTCAATACCATTTAACAATGTTTCAATTTCACCAAACTTTTTTAAATACTTACATACATTTACCAGGTTTCAATTTCACCAAAATTTTTTTTACTCAACAGATGTTAATCAGATTTCAATTTCATCAAGATTTCTTAAACACTTATTTAACATATATTACCCAGATTTCAATTTCACCAACATTTCTTAACTACTTACTGATATTTTCTTCTAATAAGACAAAAACTGTAAACCATTACATTAAAAATGTTGGTTCATTAGTGATTCACTAAAATTATATATCACTAATTGCAGAGAATTCAAATTCACAAATATTAAAGACTTTAAGATATTATGTCTTTGAGTATATGGTTTACTATGTACTTTTTTCAATCAGTCTACATTTAATTTATAGAATGATAGTAAAGTATTTTCTCCTGCATAACTGGTACAAACCAAACAATGCACAGTACCAAGTCAGATCAGAAATCACATACAGTCATTCTTTACACTGTGTTACAGGCAAGACTGCCTTACATGGCAGCATAGTACCAACTCAGATCGGAAATCACATACAGTCATCCTTTGCAGGAACCATAGAAGTGTACTGTGTTACAGGCAAGGCTGCCTTACATGGTGGCACAGTACCAACTCAGATCAGAAATCACATACAGTCATCCTTTACAGGAGCAAAAGAAATGTACTGTGTTACATGCAAGGCTGCCTTACATGGTGGCACATTATCAGCTCAGATCTGCAATCACATACAGCCATCCCTTACAGAAGCCACAGATGTGTACTGTGTTACAGGCAAGGCTAACTTATAATGGGACAGAGAATCAACTCAGATCTGTAATGACATACAGTTATCCTTTACAAGAACCACAGAAATGTACTGTGTTAGAGACAAGGCTGCTTTACACAGTGGCACAGTATCAACTCAGAATTGCAATCGCATACAGTCATCTCTTACAGTAGCAAGGCTTCCTTATATTGGGATATATCACATGGAAAATATAGTTATGCCAATACAATGGCATGACCATACCTGTGTTATATCATAGACTGTGTTATACTGAGGTATTTTATAGAGAGGGAACACTGTGATGTTATATCATATAGAGTCTACACTGTTGATTCTATTTGTAAGCAGACTGCACAGACCCTGGTCTGCTAATGCATTATTTGATGGCAGACCTGGATCTATGCTGTTTGCAACTGGGTATGGATTACACATTGGTAAATACAATACCCAAGACAAAGCCCATCATACAATTATTTCATAGCTATTCAGGGATCAGCCCAAATTATTTGCCCCAAGATGCTAGGTGTTTCCTACAACCAAAAGAACACATGGTTGTCCACTGCAATGAGGGGCAATTAGTTTGGTCTGTTCCGTACACAGTCATAAAATAAAATTTTTATTACCGAATTTAGCTATTAGGCTTACAAATTGTCATCTGTTTGTAAACACATTGGTTTCACCGAAGAGCTTGAAATAAGGTTAATTCATTTTGGAAACAGTTTTAAGAGCATGAAATAAGATTAATTCATTTTGGCAACAGTTTTAATGCCTCTCACATTTGTGTTATGGCACCGGACAACAGTTAGCATGTAGTTTTTCCTTTCATTCAACTATTGCCCATAATGGGAAGCAGACTGAAATAAACTTGGAGTAAAACATAAATGTGTCACTACAAATAAAATGACTGCTCTGGTGGCCTACGTGATTGAGCATCCGCCTCAGCTGCAGGAGGTTGCAGGTTTGAATTCCGGCTGAGTCATACCAAAGACTTATACAAATGGTAGTAGCAGCTAACTCGCATGGCGCTCAGCATTAAAAGGTTAATGTCAGGACTGGTCAGCCTGGTGTCAGAATAATGTGACTGGGTGAGACATGATGCTACATGTCTGCAGCATGATGCCCCATTGCTAGACATCACAATAAACTGCCACACTGCAGACATTGTAGCAATATGACTAAAAAATTGTTAAAACTAAAATAAAAATCCAAAACACACACACACACACACACACACACACACACACACACACACACACACAGACACACACAAAAATAAAACAGCAATTAAGTAATTAAATAAAATTTAGTGCATAATATAGATCTTGTCCATAGTAACTTCTTAGATGTGTCAAGTTTTCAAGTTTGTCTTCCTATGCTAATGTCTACAAATGGTGCCAGTGTAAAGAATTCAGTGATATCCAGAATATAATATAATGTCTCTGCAACTGTAAGGAAACTATAATGTAATCTCGCCCAGTGAGAAATATGATGTCATGGAATTGTACCAGTCATTATCTATGGCTGATGTATGTTGTTCCAAATGTAAATTGTTCAGGCCAGTAAACAGGAACCTGAAAAACTGTCAAGTGATGTACTAATTGATGCAAATAAATGTAAACCTTACCCAGAGGAGTTCCTTGGAGGCAGGAAGTTCAACAGAAGGACACATAGCAAGATGGAAGAAAGCAAACAGCAAACAAACAGAGAGATGGAAAGAAAGGAAAATTTAAATATCAAATGAACTTGTTATCTAAACATGTCATCATCATTCATCAATTTAACATACTGTCAAATCTTAATGTAAACTCAAATAAGTACTTTATATCAAACTACTGCTTAAAACCTTAAGGTTTTGTTTTTGACACCCCCCCAATAATATACATGTATAATATTTTTAAATGTGAAAATATTAAATCCTAAAGAGAAGCTTTTGAGGTTCATATTCATACTGTATTAGATCCAACATTTAAAATATGGGGACTGGTTCATATTCATACTGTATTTGATCCAACAAAATATGTTGAAAAAATGGGGACAGGTTCATATTCATACTGTATTTGATCCAACAAAATATGTTGAAAAAATGGGGACAGGTTCATATTCATACTGTATTAGGTCCAATATTTAAAATATGGGGACTGGTTCATATTCATACTGTATTAGGTCCAACAAAATATGTTGAAAAAATGGGGACAGGTTCATGTTCATACTGTATTTGATCCAACAAAATATGTTGAAAAAATGGGGACAGGTTCATATTCATACTGTATTAGATCCAACATTTAAAATATGGGGACTGGTTCATATTCATACTGTATTAGGTCCAACAAAATATGTTGAAAAAATGGGGACAGGTTCATATTCATACTGTATTAGATCCAACATTTAAAATTTGGGGGCTGGTATTAGGTCCAACCATATATGTTGAAAAAATGGGGATAGGTTCATATTCATACTGTATTAGATCCAACAAAATATGCTGGAAAAATGGGGATAAGGAGGATAGTTCTCCTCTACTCTTTATGGCAAGTACGATTCATACTTTTTCCCTTTACAGACATTCATGTATTAGCAGTTTTATTCTGCATCTTCTTTGTGAAGAAATTATATTGATTAAATGCCCACTTTTTATGCTATTTACAAAGCTGGTGTGTTAATCTAAAGTATGTATAATTAGTATCATTGTCAAAAAAGTGAACTGCATTTGAGATGCAGTTAAAGAAAGATGACAAAGTTTGAGGATCAGAAAATGAGTGACACACAGGCCTATGTTATAACCTAGTATACAATATATGTTGATCATTCCATAAGTTACCAATTCTAGTGACCTAATTACCCTAATCAGATGCCATTATTGATGTCCTTGACCATATGGAAAGGATTTACGATGACCCTTACTTACCGCTGTCGTGGGTGCCTCCTTCTGAACATGATCTATTGTTTCTTTTCTGGCCTGGATTTGAAGAGATTATATGGAAAATGATGATTTTTACGTTCATCAATTACAACTGTAACAATGTATGTGACAGCATGCAATGTTGATAAAGAAACACCACACACAACAAGAAATCTGGCCTTCATTATCATAACACCACACACAACTCTCACCTCACATTCAAAGTTATAAGAAGTTTTTCAAATTCTTGCATTTAATTGCTTTAATAGAAACAAAAATTGAATGACAAACCTGAATATACACAAAGTGTAATACAGTAATAGTTTAGAATCTTTTAGTTGACTCTTTTTCAAACTTTTTTGTCCAGGTCTGAGTTTACATTACCAGAGCAAACTTTACAGGCAAAAAGGTCAGATTTCATCTTTAATTAATGATTATAAGCAGTTCTCATGCTTTGAAATTGTTAAAAATTATCACAAACATTTTCAAACACAAGAAACAAAATGATTCTTTCACAAAGTTATCATGAAAAATGTTAATTTTTAAACACGTTTTTATGTTATAAATCATATATATGCAATTAATGCAAGCATACAATTGTCTTTAAGGTAAGTGTAAAACTTGATTATTAATAAAAATCTTAATGAAATCCATAAGTCTTCTGCTAGATCAACAATACACACTTGAACATTCATTATGAAAAGGTAAATGCATTATGCTATGATTCAAGCAAAAAAGAAAAAAAAAGAATTTTGAAATGTTAATAACAACACTGGGTGGTTTTTCTTGCCTTAATTATCACAATAAGCAAACATCAAATCCTCAAAAATAATAACTTTCTGTTTTAAAACAGTACACCTGTTTATAAGAATAAGTTAGTAAATTACTTTCTATTTCAACTCAGTGATGACAAACAACTTCCTTATTTGTCCTAGGCAATTCCATACTCCTTCAAACTATAAATCTTTGCATTAAAATACTTACAGCACGTTCTTGAATCTCAATTCTTCGTCTTTTCTGTATGGTGTCTAAAAACCTCAGTGACTCTTTACTTCGCTCACGTAAGGGGAAGTTACTCACTTCTAGAGATGAATTAAAGGCCTGAAATAGGACGTGACAAATACTGTGAATATACTACTTTTGGTGGAGTACCAGCTTTCATGTAATTCATGGTTGGTGGAGTACCACTTTTCATGAAATTTGTTGTTGCTAAAAACCATCATTTAAAGACCAAAAGATCAATTATCCTTCTATGAAAACAATATGACTCTTTCTCCATCCATGAATATAAATACTGATAATGGTAATTTTAGCAAAACCACAAACACTGATGCCAAAATTTTTAAAATAAATTCATAGTAAGCAGTTTCACTAATTAAATTCAATGCTGATGTTGTACACTTTTTATGCTAACTGTTATATTCAGTGCTAATTATCTTGAAAATTATGCTAACTGTTACAGTCAGTGCTAATTCTCTTGAAAATTGCATACCTGCAGACTCTTACAAAGATATTTTTTTTCAATCTCTAACTTTATATAGCAGATAAATATACCTCTTTGCAGATAGCTATTGTCTAATTTGGGAAAACAATTTTAGTCTGATTAGGCTTAAGAAGGTATTTCATATTGAAAATATATAGAGGATCTCAAATGGGTAATGATTTAATATTGAATTTATGAAACAAGTTGAATAATGTCCAGCTTTTGTGAGCATTGGTGAGCAAATGCTGGACATTATTCAATGAATTTCATAAATATTAAATCATTACCCATTTGAGAGTCTTTTTATCACATAATTTTTATTTCAGTGGAAGTTATTTAGATAAAAAGGAGAATGAATAATTTTGTTCATTTTAACTGAGATGCTGCACCTTTCATTCATTGTGCATAAAAAATAGTTGCAAACAAAGTTGAACAAATATTAATGTTTGCAAATAGATTATACTCTTTAACACATGATAAATCAAATTACAAGTGCCCTTCCAAATAAAAAGAACATTTTACACAAAATCATTTTTCAATACAAAATGTCAAATGCTTGTGATGTCACATTATTTGATACAATACCAGTTATAGTACAGTTGACGATCCATTCTTACTCCAAAGTGTCACTTTCACAACTAAACATTGCTTTGTGGCAATATTCATGTGAAAGGAGGATTACTGGATGCAAAAATTCCCATATTTACTGTAATGTATTTGTGACCAGATATTTGTATTATTATTCAATTTGGAACAGTAGACTACAGAAAACACAAACAAATTTCATTTTGTGTTGGAATTACATCATATATTAAATTGCATAAATATATTGTGGTTGGATGAAGTCCTGTCAGCTGGGAGACTGGTTTATGCCAACATTCTTCTTTGAAAAGAGGTGATTTTATTTACTTCTATAAGCTAATATTTAAACCACACTTGCATATAGGGTGGACTCCATGTTACAGGTATACAACTCACCCACTACCCCCCAACACACACACATACACTTGCTACCAACTGAACAATACCCTTAGTTTTACTTCTTGTTGTTCTTTTCGGAGAGTTTTATGCCATTGTTCATAGCATACATGGCATAACAAATCCATGTGGGGGTAAATTCACCATGTTCATAAAGACGTGACCTTTTTTCCCCAATTTCCTCTGGGCAGTTGATTTAAAAAATGGCTGCCAAAATATTCATAGTACTAGTAAAAAGAAAAAGTTCCATAAGGCAGGGTAAAGAAAATTTTCCCACAATCGCAGCCAATCAGTAAAGAGAATACTGTGCAAGAATTTCATGTGTTTATTTGAACCAATCAGAATCACATAAAGTTATATGTTATGTTTTAGTTTTAAATTTTTTTTATTTTTATTTTATTCCATTACATGTTATTGTAATGATAATTTTGTCTACTGGATTTGATTTTTTTTAGAAATTCAATTCAGTTCTGTTTTACCTGATAAACAGCCAGTAGTTTGAAACACTGTATCTAATTGCTGACCTCGATTCAGAAATCAGACAGAGTTTGGAGTAAAGAACTTTTTTTTCAGAGTAAGATTCGTTTAGTGAAATCAAGGCCATACCTGAAGTACATGACAAAAAACATTTGTTTATTGTTACAAACTTTTGGTTTTCCCAGTGGGATGAAATTTTGACCCCCACCCGGGAATCTGTTTTGCGTTTTTGTTGGGCTTATAACTCATGCAATCACAAGAATCAGTTCAGTTGTGCTTTAAACCTTTGAAGCTCAAAGGTGTTTTGTTGTGACCAGTTTGAGTTGAATTTTTTATTTTTCAGAATTAGTAATTCATTTCTCTGGAAAACATACATACAAGTGCTCCTTACAGAAATCTTGGACAAAGACATTTATTGAAAATTATTCAGAATTCCAAACTGGAATATTATTCTTTGTGATTTAACAAAGAACTGTTGACACATCAGGACAAAGCAGACCATCAAAGACGTCACTGCCTTCCATCTTGAATTTCATTGAGATTCGAACTGTGATTCACTTAGAACTTTTAATTGATAGGACTTATATTAGAACTTTTAATTGATAGGACTTATATTTTGTAATTCTTGGATTAATTTTGGATTTGATTCAAAAACTGTAAGTCATTTTTCTCATTTTTACCTTGTTTTTCTAGGGAAATAAATTATTTTGTTAAATTTTACAAAACTTGTTGTCTTCACTCTTTTCTTATTACTTTTGTATGAGCCTGGACATGTAACAAGAAAATTGGGGGCTCATCTGGGATATATGAATTTTAGTTAACATATTTCAGAAAATTGTTTTTTGAAATTTAAATTCCCCTAGTTTTCAGAATGTTTTAAATCCCAAGTATTATTTCACATTTTGTTTGAAATCTTTAGTGAAATCAACAGGCTTTTACAATGTCATCAAAAGTGGAAATTTTTCTTTCAATCCTACCCAAGAGCAGTTGGATTGTTTGAAAAAAGATGAATCGCTTGAACTTGCCAGAAAATATTATCTTTCTGAGGCAAAGGCTTCTTTAACGAGCAAGAAATAAAAAACATTTTGGTCCAGTATTTGGTAGAAAAGAGTGTTTTGGATAAAAGTGTTTTGGTTTCAATCAGTAAGTCTGTATCAGACTCTAATATAAAAGTAAAGGATTTAAAATCAAAATACAAGATGGTGCTTAGCCAAGAAAGTTGATCAAGATTATGAAAGTCTTAGATAACTTATATTACTTGAAGAGTTCAAGAACTGTGTCCATAGTGACATTAAGACTTATCTTGAAGAGCATCAGATCGAAACCTTGGAAAATGCTGCTCATGCTGCTGATGAGTATTTCTTAGCTCATAAAGTTCCTGTTGTAGGCAACTCTTCCACTCAGCAGTCTTCTGGTAAAAAGGTATTTCAGCCTAATACGATCCCTTCTAAATCTCAATCTGGCACAACTTTTAAAAATCAAGCTTCTGATAAGTTTAATCAAAACTCCTTGTCTCTTCCTACATTTAGCTATTGTAAGAAGAAAGGACACGTTATTTCTGATTGCTTCAAATTGAAATATAGGCATCAGAATCAAGATAGACCTATCCCAAATGCTCTTATTTCTAAGAGGTCAAGGTCACGGTCATCTATTGACAGCAATACATTTGTTGGGTCTAATAAACCCCAGTCTGATTTTATTATGGAGAATTATGAACCATTCATGTCAAAGGATTCTATATCACTCTTAGGCGATTTGGCCAATCCTATCCCTATTAAAATTTTAAGGGACACAGGAGCTTCTCAGAGTATTTTATTATCAGGCACTTTGCTTTTTTCTAAGAAGTCTTCTTCTCATAAGAGTGTTCTTATTCAGGAAGTAGAGTTCGGCTTTGCTAATGTTCATCTCCATTGTGTAAATTTGTCATCAGACTTAGTTTCAGGACCCGTGACAGTCAGAATAGTGTCTTCTTTACCCATTCTGGGCATTCATTTATTACCAGGCAATGACCTAGCTAGAGATAAGGTTGTGGTTAATCCACTTGTGACTGACAAGCCTTGTTTGGATCAAAAGGTTGATCCTACTGAAAAGGAATTCCCTGATTTATACCCAGCTTATGTAGTTACAAGAGCTATGGCAAAGAAAGCTCTTGAGAATGATGTTGATAAGGAAAATATTCCTTTAGCTGACACATGTATTGGTCAGGTTTTTGATGAGGTCACTTTCACTCCTTGTTTGGATCAATCAAAAAGTATTGATCACAGTGATCCTCTTTTAACTATTCATTCTCTTTATTCTAATCAGGGTGACAAACAACAATCTCTTGTTGTCAAGCAGGAAAATGATCCTGAGATCTCCTGTATGTTTCAAAGGGCCATTAGTGAAACTGAAGCCACTGAAGTACCTGTCTGTTGTTTCATTAAAAATGGAATTCTTATGAGAAAATGGAGACCTCCTGAGGTACCTGCTGGTGAAGAGTGGTCAGTGAACTATCAAATTGTAGTTCCAAAATCTTACAGACAGGAAATACTTAGTCTGGCCCATGAAACTCCTTTGGCTGGTCATTTTGGGATTAATAAGACTTATCACAAGATCTTGAATCACTTTTATTGGCCAAAAATCAAAAGTGATGTTTATAAAATACTGCAGTTCTTGTCATACTTGTCAAATGGTAGGAAAACCCAATCAGAAGATACCTAAGGCTCATCTGCAACCTATTCCTGCATTTGACGAACCATTTAGCAGAATAATTGTAGAATGTGTTGGTTCCTTACCTAAGATCAAGTCAGGGAACCAATACTTGTTCACCATTATGTGTGCGTCAACAAGACTCCCAGAGACAATTCCTTTGAGGAATATTAAAACTAAAACATTAGTAAATTTCATCAAGTTTTTTACTCAATTTGGCCTTCCCAAATCCATCCATTCTGATCAAGGGTCAAATTTTATGTCTGGAATTTTCCAGCTAGTTATGCTTGATTTTGGCATCCAGCAATTCAAGTCAAAAGTAAAATTATGGTTTGAGAGAACTTCAATGGAGAGAACTTTTGAGTGTGGTGATAGAGTTCT
This sequence comes from Megalonaias nervosa, assembly GCA_016617855.1. Classification (NCBI taxonomy): domain Eukaryota; kingdom Metazoa; phylum Mollusca; class Bivalvia; order Unionida; family Unionidae; genus Megalonaias; species Megalonaias nervosa. The sequence goes on from JAECUM010004512.1 coordinate 54,737, forward strand.
TTCTCTCTTGCTCATTCTTCAAAATTTTCTTCAAATTAGGTATTACAGCCCTTACAAAGGAAAGAAGAAAATGAATGAGTCAAATTATAATAATAGTACTCTGATCTAAATAAATTAAAGGAGTACCAGTATATTGAGAGAAATAGCCAGGTAAATCATGCAATTAATTTAGTTGTACCTGTCTCACTCACTGAGGATTTAAGTGAAGGATTGCAATCGGACTCGACTGATTTTGGAGCGACAAATCTTTGGAATTTAGAAATTATGAATAATCTGGACCAGAAACTTTCACATTTGCAACAACAAGAAAGGAATGAAATTAAACAGTTATTATTTGAAAATGAGGAATTATTTCCAGATGTTCCTACGAGAACAAACAAAATTTATCATGACATTGAAATTGTAAATTCCAAACCTGTGAAACAAAACCCATACAGGATGAACCCTCTCTAACAGGAATACTTGAAAAAAGAAATTCAGTATTTGCTGGAGAATGATTTCATAGGGCCCAGTAAAAGGGATTGGAGTTCACCATGTATACTTGTTCCGAAACCAGATAAAAACTTTCTGTATGTGCACTGATTAAAGGAAGGTGAACAGTGTGACAAAAACAGATTCATTTCCATTACCAAGAATCAATGACTGCATTGATAAATTGGAAATGCCAAGTATGTCACCAAATTTGACTTTCTGAAAGGATTTTGGCAAATTCCACTAACAGAAAGGGCAAAGAAAATTTTGGCATTTGTGACTCCAGATGGACTATATCAATATAAAGTGATGCCGTTTGAGATGAAGAGTTTGCCAAGTACCTTTCAGCGTTTGATGAATATGATTACCTCTGGTCTAGATAATTGTGATGCTTACATCGATGATGTCATCATCTACAACGACACCTGGAAGAACATTTAGCAACAATTCGGAAATTCTTTGACAGACCCACTGATGCAAGTTTGACAATCAATTTATCCAGAAGTGAGTTCTGCCGTGCTTGTGTAACTTTTCTGGGACATATTGTGGGACATGGACAAGTTAACCTATAGATGCTAAGGTCAAGGCTATCTCTGAATTCCCTGTGCCTGTCAGTAAAAAGCAACTGATGTGATTTTTGGGTATGGCTTGATACTATCGGAAATTTTGTTCCAATTTTTCTAATATTGCTGAACCCCTGACAAACTTGTTGAGTAAGAAAAACAAGTTTCTTTGGACTGAAAAATGTCAGGAGGCTTTTGATAGGTTAAAAGCCATACTCAAATGTGTGCCGGTTCTTACAGCTCCAAATTTCAGTCAATCTTTTAAATTATATGTTGATGCAAGTGATGTTGGGGTTGGAGCAGTATTGATTCAAGAAGATAGAAATGGTGCTGATCACTCAGTGTGCTATTTCTCTAAGAAATTAAATAAGCACCAAAGGAATTACTCAACAATCGATAAGGAATGTTTGGCATTAATACTGGCATTACAGCATTTTGAAGTTTACATTAGTTCAGCCCCTTCTCCGGTTGTTGTGTTTAGTGATCACAACCCCCTTACTTTCATCGACAAGATGAAAAACAAAAATCAGAGATTATTAAAGTTGAGTTTGTTGTTACAGCAATATAATACTGACTTCAGGCACATCAAGGGAAAAGAGAATTTAATAGCAGATGCACTTTCCCATGTATAGAAATATTATTTCAAGTACACTTTGTATAATTCATAAGAGTTTTTCTTATGCAACTTTTGTTTACCTCATATAATTAATCTATGGTAAAAAGAAGGCTTGATTATATAAATCTTTCTTTTTCTTTTATGGGGGGAAGTGTTATGTATATGTAATTAAATTGTTTGTTTGTTAGTTTTAAATTTTTTAAATTTTTATTTTATTCCATTACATGTTATTGTAACGATAATTTTGTCTACTGGATTTGATTTCTTTTTAGAAATTCAATTCAGTTCTGTTTTACCTGATAAACAGCCAGTAGTTTGAAAAATTGTATCTAACTGCTGACCTCGATTCAGAAATCAGATAGAGATTGGAATAAACAACTATTTTTTAATTCGTTCTAAGAGTAAGATTCATTTAGTGAAACCAAGGCCATACCTGGAGTATGTGACAAATAACATTTGTTTATTGTTACAAACTTTTGGTTTTCCCAGTGGGATGAAATTTTGACCCCCACCCGGGAATCTGTTTTGCATTTTAGTTGGGCTTATAACTCATGCCATCATAAGAATTCAGTTGTGCTTTAAATCTTTGAAGCTCAAAGGTGTTTTGTTGTGACCAGTTTGAGTTGAATTTTTTATTTTTCAGAATTAGTAATTCATTTCTCTGGAAAACATACATACAAGTGCTCCTTACAGAAATCTTGGACAAAGACATTTATTGAAAATTATTCAGAATTCCAAACTGGAATATTATTCTTTGTGATTTAACAAAGAACTGTTGACACATCAGGACAAAGCAGACCATCAAAGACGTCATCGCCTTCCTTCTTGAATTTCATCAGGATTCGAACTGTGATTCACTTAGAACTTTTAATTGGTAGGACTTATAATTTGTAATTCTTGGATTAATTTTGGATTTGATTCGTAAACCATAAGTACTTTTTCTCATTTTTACCTTGTTTTTCTAGGGAAATAAATTATTTTGTTAAATTTTACAAAGCTTGTTGTCTTCACTCTTTTCTTGTTACTTTTGTACGAGCCTAGACACATAACAGTTAAAATGTTTAATATAAAAAATATTAAACTGCACACACTATATGTCATGTGTATAGACTATGTGACAAGAGTGTAATTTACACTAAATATTCACCTGCAATAAGGTGTAATCTAGGTACTGAGGCTAAAAAGTTGAGGCACTGTATTCAAAATAAAAAGCCGATTCCTTCAAAACAACACCATGAGTATCAACATTCCTAGGTTTCATGAACACCACATTAAGTCCTGTTTCTCATTCCATTACAAGCTTCACCAACATGGGAAATCGGCTCACTAAATACAGAAGTGGTCAATACCAAATATTTTGTTAATAAGTGTACCTTAAAATAATTGTATGAAAATAGTATTACAATCTACAACAAAATCAATACTACAGGCACAAGTTGTTATAAACAACCACCATCTTCTCTACTTGATGGATACTAAACCTGGCCATGAGAGGCAAATTTTCAGTTTACAACTTTACAGCATCTCTCAAGGGGTATAGTCAGTACACCATGCTTTTGATTCTGGCGTCTGTCGGACAAAATGTCATTGTTGTGGATGGGGATGTGGATGGGGTGGGGGAGCTTTCAACAAGCAATACCAAATGATTGAGATATTGTATGCATTAACTTTTACAAAGAGCTGCTTTCTAAGTGTGCTGCAATTTCCACTGTAAAGTATCCGTTTCATATGAAGGGTAATTTTTTTACTCTCTCATTCCTCATTTACTCATTATTTTTGTGCATTATATAATCCCGTTTCATGTATAATTTACATTTCAGACATCTATGTATCTTTACAATTTTAAATTTATTGTAACTATAATGCCATACAATTCAATACTGCACACATATCATCAAAAAAATCTATATGAATTGCAAAATTTTCAAAACAATAGCAAATCTGTTTTCTTCATACACACTTCTTAAAACTGCTGAGTACAATATACCATATTTGAAGTTTGGCAGAATTTATCAAACTGTGTTAAAATATTCTCACTCATTCATCTTTTACCCAACCATTCTGGTCAACGTCTGCTTGCATGCTGGTATCAAACCTTGTTCAGTACAATTTTTTAAAACATTATATTTGTAGACAGAAAAACACACACTGCAGAAATGTTCACATCAGGTTGCATAAACTATGAATCCATTATAAATACTGAAATGCCTGACACTAAAAGTGAAAAGACTTGAAGACTTCATCTCTGTTGTTCTAAGATATCCCTGTTCTTTAAATTAAAAAAAAAATATTTACATATTTTTCAGTGTCATGAATGAAGTTCAAACTTGTTACAGTACTATTGTACTATATATACTAAAAATCTGTAACAGAAAGTAACAGAAGGTCTAAAATCAAATTTATTTGCAAACTGTATAAATTATAAACAGAAATGGATGCACTGCACATGCTAAGTCTCTAAGTCTATCATATTCCATTTGCCCATTTTAAAACAGCTTGTTAATTGCAAAGTTCCAATCCACACCTTTCTAACAAAAGTTTTGAGAGAGAGAGAGAGAGAGAGAGAGAGAGAGAGAGAGAGAGAGAGAGAATCAAGCATTCTGACAAATTTATGTAGTTGAGATCAGGATATCATATCACAACTGGAAAGGTAAAAATGATGAACCAAGATGCCAGCAATTTTGCTATTGCTTAAATTATAATTTGGCATATGCTAAATATATTGCATTTCATAATCTCTTTGTTATGAGGAATGGGATTTTTTTATCTGTCAAATTCTACTGAAAAGAATTAATACAAGTCTTTTTGATGGTTATTATTCCAGATTCAAATATCTGAACAACAGACGTAAGTCCCTCAATGAGACTGATGCTCTATTGTCTGAATAAAAGTGTCCATGAATTAAAGATAAGACCATGTCCTTTTTATAACTGCTAAGTTTTGAAACCATCCCTGATATCCTTGCACTATAAGATTTTCAAATTAACTACTGCAACAGCCATATTGGATGTAGATCAGTACCATTTTCATTTAAGATAAATCAGACAACATTAAAAGACTTCTTGTGAAATACCCATGTTGATATGACCATCCGTTCATGAGAAATAGTGATAAGATTTTCAGTATGTTTGTTACGGTTGCCGTATCTGACATCATATTGGCACCGTTTTCACTCAGGACCAACTGGATATCATAAATAGTCTTCTGGTAAAACCCCCTGTTAATATTTCCATTTAGTAATACAAGCAATAAGAAGATTTTCAAGATTGCTGCCATGATAGTCATACTGGATGTCAGATTGGCACCATCCAGTTCAAACTAGAAATCACCAAGAAGTCTTCTGGTGAAAACCCAAAGTTTATATGACTTTCCATCTAGAAAGATTAGCCATGATTTTCAAGATAGTCACTGTGGCTACTATATCAGACATCAGATTGGTACAAGTTTTATTTATGGCCAACTAGACACCATAAGAAGCCTTCTGGTGAAAATTCCATACTGATTATGTTCCATTCAGGAGGAGAAGCAATAACAAGATTTTCAACATGGCTGATGTCATGGCCATCTCGGATGTCAGATTGGCACCATGTTCATTTAGTGAAACCCCTGTGTTGATATGACCATCCATTCATCAGAAGTAGCAACAACAAGATTTTCTAGATGGACAGTTAGGTGACAACACTGAGCAGAACTAATTTTATTTAGGGTCAGCTAGACACCATGAAGTCTTCTGGTGAAAACCCATCGAAAATATGACTTCTATCCTGGCAAAGTAGTAATAACAAGACATTCAAAATGGTGGCCATAATGGATGTCTAAGCAGCACTATTTTCATTTAGGACCAACAAGACCTAGGGATGAACATGTGTGCAATGTTTCATGACAATCCTTCAAGCAGTTTAAAAGTAGCAATAACAAACTTGAGCCAACACACAGACAGAGAGAGAACAATGGACAACAGATGACTGACAACAGACCATCCAATAAACTCTTCTGGGTCTATAACCAGTAGAGCTAAAAACTAAGAGGAGGGGGGAATATTCATTGAATAGATCAGGGGTCTCAAAATCAAACCACCCTGTGGGCTGCGTGAGGACATTTTTGATGGCACAAGGGCAGCACCACCTTTATTATCTCTCATGACACCTTGTGATGCCAATCATTTTGCAGGTCACAGGATACGGCTTGGCGGGCCACATGTTTGAGACCCCTGAAATGGATCATGTGATTGAAATGAAACAAAGCTTTTGGTGTACCTCAAAGTGTAATATCCTGAATTAAAAATGCTGATTTTTTTCTTTAAGACTTTTCTCTCTTGGAATTTTATCAGCCTTCCATCAGTTACACAAACATACATTGTCACAACATTCTGTGCATTAGAACCTTCAGTCCTATGCCAAAAAGCAATACGAATTCACTTGTGCCAAAAACATAAACTCCAATCATTACATGGATAGGAGATTAACAGGCAAGAAAACAGAGTTTGACTGACCCACAACTGCTGTGAGCAACAGATGATTGTTCGTTTGATCTTATTGTTGTTCTAAATAAATGTCTTAAATTCTCAAATAAACAATAATTATGTGATGGTCTACACCAGCAATCAATTTAAAATAACAAGAGAGAGAGAGAAAACAAGGAATACTGTGAATTCATTCATTTTTGTGAGTATTGATTTTTATGGTTATACAAAAAATTATATTTTCTTTAGTGCTTAATTAAATGAAGAATGGATAATGAATATATGTACTTACGAGATGGGTCCAACTACAAATAATTAAGACCTTGGTCTGCCAGTGTATAATATACTGACAGATCAGGGTCTACATTTTATTGATTACCAATAACAAAAAGCAGAGACCGAGGTCTGCCAGTGCATTATACAAATACAGATATGACTGTGCAGTTTGCAGCTGGACCTGACTTATAAGCAAGTATATATGGCTCTAGAATTCACAGATTGGTAAAGGGGTCTTCTTATTTCCATAGAAGGACCACTGTCCATTGGGTCTTTAAATTTGTAGTTTGCTACAATCACAAAATCATTGATAATTAATATCCTGCAATCAATAGCCTGCAAAGAATGCCCTGCAATCAACAGCCTGCAAAGAATGCCCTGCAATCAATAGCCTGCAAAGAATGCCCTGCAATTAATAGCCTGCAATGAATGTCCTGCAGTTAATACCCTGCAAAGATAACAAATTCACAGTATGCTAAAATTCCAAATCTTTTTCACGACTAATTACAATGTAAATTCATTTTAAAAAACTTAAGAAAGCTCTGCATTTGACTGAATTTTTAAAATCTTCTTCCAAAATTTATTTACATCTTTTAATGAGAATAACATTTTAGTTTAAAATATGGCTGCATTAACCTTCACCACTACTATAAATAAAAAGAACCTTGCAAAATATAATTTATTTAAGTGTAAAATTACAAAATTAATAATTTGCTACCATCTTCCAATACAAAAACTGAAAAGTAAGATGATGTACAACCATGACTAAAACATGTATGGAAAATACCTGAAGTGCCTGCCAAAAAGAAAGTGTGAAAATGTGAAAGGTAATGATATTTATATATACAGAATGCTAAAGATCAACACCAACATATATTTCAGATGTATCTCTTTACCGATGTGATTATCTACCTGTTGTGATATCCTTATTTATTTATTTTGAAAGAAAAACAGATTTGACTTGTGCTGTAATGGGTCATGAAGTCATATATTATTTGGTAGAAGTCTATCTAGTAGATACAGGTGAAAGTAAATAAAACCTTACAGACTTAACAGCAATTAATTATTAACAGTATAACTAAGCATAATGCATATTAGTATTCAAGGATACTCCAAACATCATACATTATAGATCTGAATCCTATAGTTTATCAATACATGGCTTCATAAATTTTAAAAACCACCATGATGTAGATTTTTAATGAACAGCTGTTCTGTGAAGCAATGATTTATTTCCCACATGTTACAAACTGTAAAGGAAAATATGAAAGGTCAGATTCTGCTGTCTATCTTGATTGATGAACCTGTTTGATGTTTGAAAGATGGGCACCTTATATACTCATATAAAATTCAGATCAAACTGCAAACTGCACAGACCAAGATTTGCTATAAAATAATGCAACAGCAGATCTGCATCTATGCAATGTGTTAAAATTAATAAATACAACAAACAGACCCTGATATGCTGGCACATTAGGTGACTGAAAATCCAGGTCTGTGTTGTTTGCAGTCAGACCTGACTTAAAGGTAGGTATATATGGTAAATTGTACTTCTAAGATTAACAACTCTGACTGTTATTATGAATACTTTACCTGGACTGCTTTGCCTTTGACCACCATGTTGTCCCAGCATTCCCTTTTTATCATATCTCGTAGATACATCTTAGCCAAATTGTCAAACTCTATTTCCTCTCTAATCTAAAAAGAAAGGTGTGTAAAGCAGAGGTATATGAATCTTAATTACAACTTTCTTAATGTTTTTTTTTCTTTTGGACCTCAACCAGATCAGGAATGAGATCTTAGCAGCCAGCTTATACAAAAGAAAAGTTCTAAAAATTTTCTAACAAACTCTTACTGATAACAGGCAAACTGTATGCAATGCAGTTCTGATCTTGATCAGCCAATCAGATGTCACAAAACAAGAAAATGCCCCAAGTAAATGGCACTTGAACTCCCTTCAGAATACGCAGTTAATCATATAATCCAGAAACATCATTGCCTTTTTTACATTTATTTTTCCAATTTGTGAGGAAACTAAATTTATGAAGATAATAATCTGGTTAGGCTGCAACATGGTATACAATAGACATATTCATGACATCATATACAATAGACATATTCATGATATGTAACACAATAGACATATTCATGACATGGAATACAATAGACATATTCATGACATCATATATGATAGACATATTCATGACATCATATACAATAGACACAATAGGCATATTCATGACATGGTATACAACAGACATATTCATGACATGGTCTACAATAGACATATTCATGACATGGTATACAATAGACATATTTATGACATGGTACAATAGACATATTCATGATATGATATACAGCAGACATATTCATAATTGCAGATTTATAATAATTCTATTTCCTGCAAATGTTGTTTTTAAAGAAATTAATACCAATTTGACCATGCAAAAATACCCTCATGTATGGAAGTTAATTATGGTCATTATGGATAATGATGAAGAATGAAGTCATTATGGATTAAATAAAATTTGGAATGTTTCATATGGTTTTAATATTCTTGCCAGACAGTATGGTTTCATTTACCCTTTGAACTTCTGCATCATTTTCTGCCTGGAGTCGGTTCTGCTCCTCAATGTCAAGGTCAAATTCATGCCGATTCAACCGTTCTATTTCTGGCAGAGTTTCATTGATTTTCAACCTTTCTTGCAGCTGCAATAGAAAATTTAAATATCATATTTCAGAAAAAGAAACCATTCAATTACTGATGGGACATATTTATGAATTCTGGTCGACAGGAAAGTAGGTTCAATTTCAAGTATAACATAATGATAATGTGAAATAATAGGCAATCAGGGCCATGACTATTCTAAATAAGAATGCAGAACACTGAGTATGAAACATATTAGAGTTCTCATCAATCTAAAGCTGCATGCAAAATGTAGCTAAAATCCAATAATCCTCGGTAAATAACGCTATAGAAAACAAAGTCAGACCATATATACCCTAAATTATATTTGGGAATTTTCAGAAACAAAATAACCGAAAGTCTAATCAATATAAACATGCATGCTAAATTATATTGAAATCCATGAATTTTTAGTAAAGTTATGCTACAGAAACCATAGAGAGAAGGATCAGACATCAGGGGCCACAACTCCTTTAAACACTGTTCTGGAATGCTGAAAACAGCTCATTAAAGGACTCATCTATATAAAGCTGAATGCCAAATTTGTTTTGAAATCCAACAATTCTGGGTAAAAGTAATGACACAGAAACCAAAGTCAAGACTGATTATAATGGGACATAAGTCTTCTTGTAAATAATGTCTTAGAATGCTGGAAAACAAATCCATTCAAGGGTTTTGTCAATTTGAAATCCAATAACAAAACTTGTTAAAGTATTGCTGCTGAAACCAAAGTCACTACAACAACAAACAGGAGTAACTCCCATAAATGTTGAATATACAAAATACATTTTGGCTGAATCTCAGTAAATGTGACAATGAGAAATAATTACTCGGCAAAATATTTTCAATATACTTAAAATGAAGACTCATTGATCTTTAACCAGTATAATTTTTTGATCAGTTTTTGATACTCAATCTGCGACTATGTATAGATGTTAGGTGAATGGGTACCTTTCTATAATTTTCTATGAAATAACTGTTATTATTTTGTAACAGATATTTAACTTTCTGTAGCAAAACAAAATGTATACTTAAGTATAATTTTGTGTTCATGTGTGTGTGTGTGGGGGGGTAACTGCTAAGACCCCTGCAATATGTACAACCAATCATTATTCACTAGAATTTAAAAAGATACAAATTTCATTCATGTAAGATGATCAATCAAAAATTTTGTTTTTCTGCTCTACTCAGATTTCAATATCAAACCAAATATAACTTGTCTACAAAGATAAATTACGAGGGAAACAAACTGAATGTGCTATATAACAATTTTAATATTTTGCACATTATACAGTTTAATTAGAATAATTTCCGCAGCTGACAACAAATCTGTAATATCCAAATTCAGAATATTCAGTCATGCAAAGTTTTCCACAGAAGGATAAAGTGACTTATCACAAAATAATATTCCTAAAACCATATGCTTCACATTGGGTTAACTCTCTTGACTACAATAATGCTATTGTCATAATGCTGAAATTTGCTGGAAAAAATGACCTCTGGAAAAGAACATATGTTTTGATAAACGTATAATGCTGAATGCATATTGCTTCTGCTGTGATCTTAGTTTAGAATGAGAAGATTTTGCCAAAATACATAGTGGAAACAAATCAAGAATTAAGATTTTGCCAAAATACACAGTGGAAACAAATTAAGAATTGTTTACTTTCAGTGGTGGAGCACAGGGCTGATGAAGTTACAAGGCAGCATGTAGCAGATGTCACAAAATATGGATTATATCACAATGAAATACATGAGTCACATTAAATAGCCCGGTTATTTATCCCTTATTTTTTAAAATTAGATTTCAAACTATTATCAGAGAAGTAAGGCAATATGCCTGTATGCTACTAATACATGGGGAATGTGGACTATGGCTGAGAAGACCCAAGGGTCAAAACAACATTCTGGAAGCAAATTATATCCTGAAACAGAATGAGCTGTGACAAGCATGGCATAAATCAATCATTTCATACTCTCTGCAGGCTAATATTTTCTTTATTGTTAAAGTGTCAAAAATGCCAAACAGCAATGGTGACTTAAAACAATGACTTCTACAAAAGCAGGAAACATTACACTCTATGACCAACAGATAGAGACAACAAAATTATTTGTTAACTTACAGTTTTCCTCATGTCTCTGATTTCTTCCCTCAGTTTCTTTTTCTTTTCTGAATACTGTTTGTCCTCTTCCTTGAAAGACTGTGATGCAAAATAATATTGCCTTCAACACATACATATATCTATTTAACATAATGTTCATAAAGTGTTAAATATATAATAGCTGGTATACAAATTATTTCAACTATGTTTTTACAATTTGCAGTATTGCATCTTCTTTCTCATGTAATTTTCACACTCACTAAAAGCTAATGAATGCAGATTTTTTTTAGGTGGCATGAATACAGTGCTCACTCACTATAACGCCATTAATAAAAATAGCAAAATTATAGCTATCATGTACTTCTTTATCAGACTGTCTCACTATAAGACAGTACACTCTATGACTCACATGGACAGTGTTATAATGAGACATGCTATAGTTCTAAACATTTGATCTCACACATTTAGCCAAGCATAGTTACAAATTTAATTTTCCCACAAACACTCACATTGTTTTTGGGTAACTGGTCACATTTTCTTTCAACAGTACCTGCTCATTATAAAGCTGTTAACTGGTGAAATACCAGCACACTGCATTATAAGTGAGAGCACTTTATACTGAGGTATCTTAATAATGAGGTATGTTACAGTGAACCACAAAAAGAAGAAAATTTTAATGCTATAACATCACATAATAATTGGTTACCATTATCCACAAACAAAATTTAAGCGAAACAAAATGGGTGGCAATAGCAGAATCAAATTAAAATCAAGTGAAATAAAATAAGTGGCAATAATAAAATTAAACTTAATGTAATCCATGCCCTTTCCCAAGTAATATGAGAGGATGTTATATTGAAGGGCTTTATAATAAGAGTACAATGTATATATTTTTGAAACATAATTGATACAAGTCTTTGGAATACAGGAAGCCTGCACAAAAATAGATTTCTGCTGACCCATTATGTGACTGCAGATCAAGGTCTATGTTGTTTGCAGTTGGATTTGACTTATAACCAAGTATATATGGTTTACAATAGTGGCATTTTCAAGTATTTGCTAATCAACCAAACTTCATATATGCAGTCATAATATGATAACACACAATATACTTATTGGAATCTTGGATTATTACCACCAGATAACTTTAAGGGGGCTGGAGGGGGGGAGTACACGGTCTCAAATGATACTGTTCTTAATTAAGCCAAAATGTACAAGAAAACTTTCAATGGCAAGTCATCAAATTCTTAAATCCCAATTTTGAAATAAGTGGAAATTCTAAATCTGAATATGTTATAAACTGGTTATTTTGCATTTTCATTTAAAGATGTCATTAAAAAATTGACCCTTGATATTTTGTTCTTGTTCATGTTCATGACACACTTTTCACCTCAGTCTCATGTTTATGTTAGCATATTTCCCCCAGATAATAAGACCAGGGGGCCAGTCCAAATAATTTGTCAAAAAGTTGGATGTATGCTTATCATCAAAGATATCCTAACCAAATATTTTCAATAATTTTGTAAAAATGGGGAGGGGCTTATCATCAATCATGTGCTTATTATTGGATCAATATGGTAACACTTAAATAAAGATTTATATGTCTTGAAAATGTTTACTTTCATGCTTGTAACTTGAAAACAATTAGACCATTGTTCATCAAAATTTTATTTAAATCTCTCTTTTGCAATCAACTAATTAACTTGATCCAATTAGTTCTCTACCTCTAATTCCTGTGTCTGTAGCCATGTGGCATCTGGTGAAGGTGTAGGGGTAGGAGTTGTATAAATTTCATCTTTCTCAACAGCTTCCATACGCCTTTGTCTCTCCTGCAAAATAATAATTTTTTTAAAAAATCTTTCTATCTATATATAAATTTAAACACTTTAACATGAGAATAATTTTAGTCTTTTGGTGCATGGAAAATATTTGGCCAAATTTAGAAAAGCCAAACTTCCTTGAAATATAATGCCTGACTGTATGTTGTCTATGTTTCCATAAAAAAATTATTAGTAAATTAAAACCATGTGACTTCTAATCAGATCTGCCTACATTTCCCTGTGCCAAAAATATCCATTATATCATAGTTTCTAGATTATTTTGTAAATAATGGTAACCAAAATAAATATCATTAAAATTTAAAAACACACTTCTACTAATCAAATCTTCCTATTTACCCATTTAAAAAATACCTGATACATCATAGTTTTCAGTAAAACACTGGAATGAAGGTAACCAATATAAGTTGTTAGCAGTAAAATACAGGTAAGATTAATATGAGTTAAATAACAATGAAACACCAGGTTCCAGTTTCACTTAACATCTCAACATTTCTTTCTCATACATATTTAGATTTTTGAATATCTTTCCTATTGCTCAGTTTGTAACAATTATTTTCTGTAAAGAACATTAAACAGTCATCAGGAACTGAAATACATGTTCAGTCATAAAATCTCGAATTTTACTCAAAGTAATCTTGTCTTATCCTGAAGAAATTTTGAGGATTCAAATCTGAGGAATTCCAAAAACTCTTATTTTAAGAATAAAATGTTTTCCATGTGTTCAATTTTAAAAACCAAAAATGGTGGCTTTGCATTCTTCTCACTACCCCATACTCTGATAAAAATACTGAATATTTAATAGCATCACAGGCAAGGTATATAAACTCAAAATCTGATGTGAGATTTTGAGATATTTAGTAAAACTAAGATCAGGTATGCATAGTAGTAGCTAAGTTCTTAGAAAATCAAGATGTCCAGGATAGATTTAGCCACTTCCATCACACATGGCTATTTTTACCCAAGTTATGAGCAAAAGACTGGGAGCAGTGCTTATTAAGACATGTGCATGTGTTACATCAAATACAGTATTTTTTTTTGCATTTTACTGTACATGATTGTATCATCAGTCCCAGTAGTCATGATACACCTTGTACATAAAAGTTGAATTTATACACAACATTCTAAAAATTCAATCATAAACAACTGTACTTAAAATATTGTCACAACAATAAAAATCATACAAAGATCTATTGTATGCATATATAATTAAGGACCATCAGTATGTTTTTGAACTTCAAACTTTTAATTAAGAATTCAACTCTTGTGCTTAGAATGTTCATTTTTAATTCGAGATCGGAACTAATTTCATGCAGTAATTAAATAAATACAGATAAACAAGATTATGTTAACATTCATTGCTATACAATTTTGAGTAAGAAAGTGTAGAATCTTGTGCTCTGTATAAGTCTACATGCAGACTTGAAAAGAAACAAGAGGCCCATAAGAGCTTCCTACTGCTCACCTGGCATACATTGGTCAAAAAGGCAAATATAATTACAAGGTCTTGGCTTGAAATATATCCATGTCAGGATGATTTCCAACTATATAGTAAAACTGGTTAGTTAGTTTTGAAGAGAAAATCATTCTTTGATTTTATATATAAGTAACAGGAGCCATACTTGATGAAGATAAGTATCATTTGTAGATTGTGCACTCTGTAGTTGCTATGGAAGCCACATATTGCTTTGTTGGGCACCCAGACATGAATCTGAACCAAACAAAATCTTAGCAGAGCATGTAATGAGGAACATTCTAACTAAGTTTAACAAAAATTGGCACAACAGCTTTTGAGTAGTCAAAAGAAACAACATGTAGACAGATAGCTGGATGACAGACAATCAACACATGGTGGGTACAGGACCATAAGAAAAGCTAACATAGTCTTTGGTCAGCCTGTCTAAAAAAAAAAAATCAAAGCAAAAGCAATCTTGCAGTGCAATGGCTACTAAATCATATCTAAATCTACCAACTGGCAAATCTGCAATGATATACTGTTTACTGCCATATGCATGTATGACAATATGCAAGTCAAAAATACCATATATGTATGTAGACAACAAACCAACATGTTGATAAATCATTTGTCTACTCTGAAATAAAGCATCTGCAATGTTTTTGTGTTTAATAATAATAATAATAATTAATAATAATAATAATAATAATAATAATAATTAAATCAATGAAAGTTAAAGATTCTTACATAATGTGTATATATGTATGCCTAGTGCTACAGTTAGCTGCTTTACTAATAAAAATAAATCAAACAGTGACTAAACCTAAAAAAAGACATTCAAGCTAGCTATACTAAATCTAACAAAATTATTTGGCCTTTGCATTTTATAATTATGCAAAGATATCTTAATCTATGCTAATATGCAAATTACCTTAGGTGGTAGCAGCTGTAGTGAAATACATTTTCTGTATCAGATATTTGTGAGACAATATTATTAAAAGAAGAAATAGATAAATAATTTCTGTATAAAAATTATGCTTCAAATGCTAGTCAACGGTTCTGACAATAAATATTTTATGACATTTTTATTAACATCTAAAACATGTTTTCAGATATGCAGGCAGGGCTCAAAAGACTCCTTTTCTAATCCTTGCAAATGGTGGGTGGGTAGTGAGAATGGCAGCAATTTTAAAACAAAGAAAAACATTATAGCTACAATATGGCCCCATTATAGCTACAATCTGTGCTTGGGTTGCAATGAGCCATTAATAAAGCAGGATGCATTGCCAACATGAACTGCAAGCATTACTGCTGTCTTATTATTATTATTACAATTCAAGCTTCAAATTTGAATGATTTCAAGAACATTCAACAGGATGAACACTATTCATCTATGTAAAATAAGAAAAAGTTTTCATTGATAAATATACAAGACTAATGTATAGAAGGAATATATAAATGTTCTTTCATTTCAGCAACATGACCTATTTTCTTGGAATCCTTACTACACTGCATATTTTGCACAATAATCATGGCTTTATGACTATACAAGACTGTACATCAGTGAATGTGTGTTCATTTTATTATCATTCTAGATGCATTAATTCAAAAGTAAAGTTTTTAAAAAGTGATCTACCATATATAATCTCACAACAAAATTGTTGCCTCAAGGTAATGTAACACTGTGTTGCAATGAGATGGGTGTCTGCAATTAATTTTAGCCAGGAAACTGAAATTAAGTGATTTTACTTACTTGCTCATTAGTACTTTGTTGTATGTCCCTTAGATGAAAAAAAAACAAATTTATTCTTTTTGGAACAGCTTGGTATAATAAATTTCTTATGTGGTAAAGAGATAATGATTGCTAAGCTGCAAAGAACTTTCATCAGGTCATCAACTGAGCATATCTTATCAGTATTTTTCTCAAGTCAGAATTTGAGGGACCTCCAGATATTTTTGAGAAAATCAATATCTAGGCTCAGAGAAAACCTTTGCAAAATTTAATGTTGTTACTGGTCTTGAAATGACAAGCCCTCAAAGTCAGTTGTCTTCCTAATACAAGTGTCTCCTTCTGGAAAAATGCTTTTGAGAATAGGCCACAAAATGATTTAATTGGATTCGGTGTTTTAAGGAACAGTGATACAAATAGGTTACTTAGTGAGGCCAATGGAGTAAAGTGATTTGTCCAAGAACACACTCTTGCAGACGACCTGCATGGATCCAATAGCAGGAGTTGAACCTGCATTCTTTCGGCAGCAAGTCTTTGCACACTAGCAACTGTAGTTCCTGCTGACTATACAGAATCTTGATCACTATTCTAACTGCCATTGTTTTCGCTATTGGTCCAATTTTATATATATATTGTTGTTTTAAAATTAAACAATAAATTTGTTTAACCAAGGTATATTCAATCCTGATTATTGAATGCTCTGCACCTTAACTGACATCAAGAAACTTCCTGATGAAAAATATTGATCGCTATGAACTTACAATGGTAGCCAAGTACTAACTGGGTAAAGAAAAGAGTAGGTTGAGTCTAATCATCACAATACAGGGTAGTACAAATTTGTTTATCTACATGCATAACTTTCAATGTGACATCGCAGTGCAACATTCAGTCTGGGTTGTACTGGATCACACCTTTAGTTGATATCGTCCAAAAATTTCCACATACTTTAGCATTGATTTTGCCTATGTACTTCTTGGGTGTGTAAATAATGACCTTCCGAAGGATATAACCTTATGAGGATTCATATAAAGTGAATAACTGCCATTTAAAGGTATGTAGAATCAAATTCTAAAAAATGACACCCATTACTGAAATAATCGGTGCTGAACGCACACATGACCTGTATGACATCTACTATAAAGTACATCAAGCATTCCCACACTGTCATAGAAATGTTCTCATGAGGTCAATATGCAATACACGTTCCAAAACATTGGAGCTGGTAACATATGACACATTATTTATACACTTATTCTGTTATCATGTCCATCCCCACATGACACTTATCCCTAAATACCACTGCATCACATCCTTTAAGACTGGTCCATTCTAAGGTTCACCTGCACTAATAAATTCAACAGTTTCAGTTTTCTTTGGAGAAGATGACCTTCTGTGCAACACACTTAAAGTATCACTCAAAATACAATGCCTTCCTTATTACATCATAATGTTACTCCCTTTTGTGTAAGGTGTGGTTCATTTATACTTTTGAGCCTTCTTCATATGATATCAATTTACTTACAGTATTTAGCAGATGACTTATTAACTTCTGGATAATGTAATTGGTGTTAGAATTATTTTCCTACTTTCTACTTATCAATAAAGATGTAAAGTACTTTTGAATCACAAAACCATGATTTTGTCATGATTTCATACATGTGACAGAACTAAGAGGTCAGCTTAGGACAGATCAGGCGATTTGCAAAATTTGGTCAGTTTTTATTTCAAATCAAGAGGATTTTCATGGATCTAATTTTTAGCATGAACATGGACAAATACAACAAGTTCTGAAATTTTTTTCTCTTTTAATATTAAAATACACACATCATTTCATCAAAGCAGTCCTTTGACAGTAGCTTGTTCTTTTCATACTCTCCTTAAATGTGCCCATTTTAGCATCTCCAAGAAAATCGTTGTTTGGATTATATTTGTGGCAGTCCACATCATTATAATCTAACACATAGGAGACAATGTAATTTACTTGATCCAGGTTTGATTCCAAAAACTAATTCCTGTTTCTATCCATTATTGAATTTGAATTATTGAATTTTGTGTGATAATCTGGATGTTTAGATTTGGGCATATTAGAGTTAGGAGATCACATATCCTTAGATGTTAATTGCTGATACCAAAGTGCCCTGTTTTATGCCAGCCAAGCTCTTTAGTAATGTCATAGTATATTAGAATCTTTAATCCTTTCCAAAATTACAATTTATTGCAGAATTCTTTACTGGATATATACTACAATAGAAACAAGGTGTAAAAAAAAAGCTGATAAATGTCTGTTCTGGAATTTTTGAAATAATTTTGAGTATGTGTGAGATTTCAGTTTGTGTCAGGAGGGATGGGAGACACACCTCATCTCAGGAGTGAAAACCATTCTGGTAATAACTATAACTGTATATCTAACTGATTCAGAACAGCATTCATCACACGTCCTTATATTCTTTTTTATCAGTTCATCTGAACCACAGCATGATCCCCCACACCAGTTATAATTTCTGTGACCCTGTTTTTCATTTGTCTCATCTGTAATAATAATTTGGAACATTTTACATCCAAATGAGAGCAAAATCTTATTATTAGGGATGGAGTCTTTTTTCCTAAATAAAAAACTTATCAAACAGATTATGCTGGAATGGTTTAACTACCTTTTCCTCCTGACTGATGATGGCTGTGCCTGAGGTGGGTCTGGATACATGAGTAGGTGACCAGTCTTCCATTTTTCGAAGATATTCTTGCTCTTCTTTTTGAAGACTCATCAGTCGTGTTTTCTTGGCTCGGGCATGATCTACTGCAGATTTTGATTTGCCAATACTAGGCAAGGTATAGCTGAATCAAAGCAAATAAAATTTGGAATACAAATAAATATTATGTATCAAACATTTCTTGAAATAACATGCATTTCAAAGCATGAGGTGTATTTGAGATTTTACTGGCATTAATCTAGCATCTGTGTCCTTACAATGTCTATGGATCTTATATTTATTGGTATTAGTTCATGGAGCAAATCTGACAACTTTAATCACAGTACACAAAACCTATCTAATGCTAATAATACAATTTTAGTTTTAGCTTTCAGGCTGAATAAGAAATGTCCAAGAGCATCAAAGTTTTCTCAAGACCTTTCATAGTGGTCCCACCCTTGCATGGACACTGACCAGCAGCCACCTGCTTTATACAGCAAGAATGCCATGGCACAGACAAGTTCATGTTCAAAAGTACCCCTTAAGGATGGTCACCCTCTAATGTGGCCAGCATATTAGTGCAACAACTGTCAAATATAAACCTCACAAGTGGCCACATAATGGTTGTTTTCAGATATAAATCTTACAATATTTGTTGACCTCTCATCTGAACAGATTGACATATGTTCCAAAATGCTGATAAATTAACTTTAATCCATACAAATTGCTAAGTAACCTGATTATACTTATTACTGTGTGTTCCTTAAATGTTTGATTTTGTCATTTTGATAAAATATTTTTATTATTACCAGGAATAATTATCAAAATGACAAAATGACAAAAGCTAACAGCTGAGAAGCACAGTATTATTCAACTCAAATCAACATGACATCCACACACCAGATATTATAATGGCATGTTAGCCTTTGTGACTTCCCTCTCTTAGATTATAAAATATAATTAAGTGGGAATCATACTGAAATTCTGATCACATGACAAGCTCACAGCCTTTGTAAACAATGAGCATCTCATATTATAACTACAAGTTGCCAAGGAAGGAATAAGCTGTGACTGTCATCAGACATTCTCAGTGAAGCATGAAACGTGAAAGAAATCTGATGTCAGAAAGATTTTTAAAAAATCATCGATCTACATTCAACTGCAGTGAGTGGGAAAATGTAACTGACGGATCTAGAGGGATTGTTACAGCCACATGTTTGTGCCCAGATTTTAGAGACAAAGTGGTTTTGCAATACCATTTATAAATATCCACAAATTTTAAAAAATAACACTGATAACTGTTTTATCACATAAGTCCATACCATGATAACATTCTTGTGAATTTTAAATGAAAGTATATTTACAAGTTAGTTATGCCTTTCATGCTTTACATGTAGTTATTACTCACATCTATGTGATCCCCATCTAGAATAGCCACCTGTCTTATAAGTCCACATTCCTGCTATAGAAGAGGTGGGCTTTTAAGAGGGGGACCACTGTTTCCCTATCCAGACTTGCCTAAATAAAAGTACAATGTTGCTAAAAATTGGAAGAAAATGATTTCTTTTAATATTTTTCAAAACCAACCTTCTCTACCTCAGTGCAAACACTATTGATCTGTTTCCCCTCTAATTATAAGCTTTCCAAAAATTAATCAACTCTAAATATATTCTGTCCATAAATTAATCCAGTTCACATAAGAGATTTATTTTGGAAACTACCTTACAAACTTGGTGATCATAACTAACTTTATCCAAATGCATGATGGGAAGCTGGATAAGTATATTTTTTTAAAAGGGGTGAACAGTATAGGAAAGAACCAATATGCTACATGGTTGCTTATGGATGTATCTGAAACTAGCACAACATTATGAAACAAACTTATTTACTTGTCTAAAACTGAAGCACATTAGGGACCATGATAATTGAAATAAAACATCAGGACAACAATAGCACTCTGAGTACAGGATTGAGTACAGGATACGTATTTGCTCTAACATAATGAAGTTTGGCTTGAAAATACACAATATTAAAAAGAAGTGAATTATTTTCATTCCTTTTTTAAATCAATATTAAGCTGGTTATTTACTCAGGTCCAGACAGGATATTTTCTGAAAGGGTGCAAAGAAAACTTGTGAAATATTGAAAGAGCTAAGCAAAAAAACTGTTTACTAAGGCCATTTTATACAAATACCAACTGAACCTGAATTAAATACATTATATTATTCTGATATCATATCAATAAGACACATCATGTAAATATATGCTTATAAAAAATAAATCAACAACGAAGCTAGTTGAAAGGTAAGGCTATGAAAACTGTGGATAATAATGAAACAAGCAAACATAATGAACAACATATTTTCAAGAACATAACTAAAAGTTTTAATAAAATATTGCAACCAGAAATAATTAAAAATTCCCATAAACTATAATGATTTGTAAGGTCAAATGTCCATTTATGAGTTATGAGTCTAAGATAAAGATTAAAGTAACATTGGGATTTGAACATTTATACAACACTGCCAGTATAAAACAAAATAACTAAATACAACACTGCCAGCATAAATAGGCAATATCTTTCATAACTGACTTGAACAGTGATTATTTCTGCTCACATTTTCTCTTAAGTGGTTAATGGCATTCCCTCATTACACATTTATTTGTTTTAAGTGGTAAATGGGGTTCCCACATTACATGTATATTTGTCTCAAGTGGTAACTGGGGTTCCCACATTACACATATATTTGTCTTACGTGGTAAATGAGTCTCCCTTGTTACACATATATTTGTCTTAAGCGGTAATTGGGGTTCCCACATTACATGTATATTTGTCTTAAGTGGTAATTGGGGTTCCCATGTTAAACATATATTTGTCTTAAGTGGTAATTGGGGTTCCCATGTTACACATATATTTGTCTTAAGTGGTAATTGGGTTTCCCACATTACATGTATATTTGTCTTAAGTGGTAATTGGGGTTCCCATGTTACACATATATTTGTCTTAAGTGGTAACTGGGTTCCCCACATTACAAACATGTTTGGATCTGGCTGTAATGGACATACTGACTTTTACAAATTTCATTATTCAATTTTTTTTCTGAAAATTTTGAAATACTCAGTATTTTGTCTTGCCTCAGCCTAAAAAACAAAGTGAGACAATTAAATTGGTGCAAAACATAAAGTAATCAATAATAAACATATTTACAAATGAACAAATGTGTAATAATCATCAGACATGAAACTTTGGGTACAGTCTTAACTTGTGCATAATGCACCATTAGTTTTGGGTCCATGCACTTTGTTAGGAGTAATCAGTAGAACAAACAATACAAAGCCTGATCTGCCAGTGCATTCTGTGATAGTTAGACCAATAAATTAGCCCAACACCAGTGATGATATTGACTGGCAGTTTAGGATCTAATATTGTCCATTCATTAAAACCTGCAACAATCTGCAGAAAAATCTTGTCTGTACATATTGGTGTACATTGTATACATTTACCAGTATTTCTCGCATTTGTAGAGCTTTCATCTGCTGAAGAGTTCTTTTGGTGAGATATGCATTATATTTCCAGAGTAAATTCTATGTTTGATGACTTATAAATCCACAACGAATTACACAACCCTCTGTCCTGTGGTCATTTTCAATTTTGTGCTAGATATGGCTGTTACCAAATAAAGATAAGTGTCTAATGTGTATGCAGGTGTGTTCTAGAAAGATCTGCATGCAGCAAAATTGCAGATTTAAATGAACAGGTGACATCAGACCCACCTATCATCCATCAGCATCAGCATAGATCGGGGAGCGGGTTTGATTTATCGAACTATGTGATAATCACTACATTGTTGCAGTGGGCATTATTGCTGATGTCATATAAAGTCACATTATAAGACATGGAATACTAAATCTATTTGTAGCCTTCTCCCTTTGAAACTTTTCTCTAACAGTTTGCCTGGTTAGGTGTAGTACCCAATCTGATACCAACCAAACAATACTACAGGACAACAGTTAACCTGAGAGAAGGCAATAAGATAAATATATGCAAAAACCATTACAAATGATGAGGGGTACTATATTGGACACATACACCAGAAACTATTTGAACCCAGAAAACCCAAGGGCAGGAAGATTTTATCTTCTACCTAAACTCCACAAACAAGGAAACCCAAGCAAACCCGTAATCTCTGGTAACAGGCATCCCACAAAAAGGATATTAAAATATTTGGATCATTTCATAAGACCACATGTCCACAAATTATCATCCTATCACATGACAAATTACCTCATAAAAAGCAAAGCAAGTGAACCATTACTGCCAGATAAAATGCTTGTTTCCTTAGATGACACATCTCTGTACACTAATATACCACACAGTAAATGGATATAGACATATAAATAGCCATGATAAACAAGAACTGTAGACAATATGTCCACATACTTCCTAGTTAAAAACCTGGAGCTTGTCCTAAAACTCAACAACTTTGAATTTAATGAAGAAAACTACCTCCAATTAGTGGAACCAGAATGGGTACAAAACTGGCTTCCTTTTATGCTAATACTTCTATGGGAAGACTGGAGAGTAAACTTTTTAGCATCAGTGGAACATACACATTACCAGTGGGTATGCTTTATCAATGATATTGAAATGAATTGGCAACAAGAAAGAGAAAATCTGAATGATATCATATGAAAAGCAAACAACTTCCATCCTTCAGTAAAATCATCGCAGAAGTCTCCAACTCAAACCATGTATTTTCTGGACACAACAACCAGACTGGTAGAAAACAAAACTCAATATAAACATCTACTTAAAACAAATTCATAAACACCAGTATCTTCTCCCATTCAGTTACCATCCAAAAACAATGCATTCAGAACCCGGTACAAAACAAGAACAGGAATCCACCAGGCTATGGCACAGCTTTGACAAGGAATCTGAGTGGATTTTTTTAAAAAATTCAAACACCTGGTTGTGCATGAGCAGGACATGTAGTTTAAGCAAAGATTCCTGGTGCTTGATAATGAACAGGATTCCACCACTTGTGTATAAATCCTCCTCATGACATGGAATTAAAATGGGTTCAGTAGCAAAAGACAAGGAAATGTGAACTTAGAAAACTTGCTGAAAGAAGGGAGACAGATTTTTAACTTAGAATTTTTCAGGTTTCCAGTTTATGCAATGAAGTAGAATGATCACATGGGTTCTTAAAATGTTGCAGTCAAAATTGGTAAAACTTATAAGATTTCAAACAAAGTCTTGCAACAAATTGTAAAAATGTCAAATATACAAGTGTATTTGACAAAAAAAAGAAATACAAAGGAAATAATTAATGGTTGTATTCTATTATAATACTGTAGAATTTAATTTAACAAAGCTACACTGATTATTATTTTTCAATATTTTCAAGGAAAACAAAATTGTTCATTACAGCATTAACTAGCAACCAAGTTAATTCGAACACCTAGTGAAAATATGACTGAAATTTCAGTGAAATGTCCTTATTTCACCAAAATAATGCTTTTCACCAAATTTCAGAGATTTTGCCCGAATTTCTGAAAATATCAGTGAGATTTTGTTATTGAGATTTCACCAAAATTTTGCTGAGATTTACAAGAACTCTGAAAATATCAGTGAGATTTATGATGGAAATTTCACTGAGAATTTGACCAAATTTCTGAAAATATTAGTGAGATTTGTGATTGAGATTTTGAATCAGTAAAATTTCATTGAAAAAAATATAAATGAGCAACAGAGCTTCACTTATATAAAAAACAACCTTTATTTCATTTAAATATGATTTATTATTTGCTTCTTGTACATTTTGAATGATTTTCCTCAAAACTTATATTTCCCATTTCTGAAAGCTCTAATTTTATTGCTTAGTTTTGGAACAATAATTTCTTTTTTTTACATATTTTTTTCTTATGTTTCCTTTTTATAGCTTTAGTTGGGTTTAGCTGCCCCATATGACAAGATTGTTTAACATTTTAAAGCAGAATTCTGCCTTTCTCTTGACCTGAATCTGATTCTCCTTGATATGGATTGTTTTTTATTCATCTCCAATTTAGTTTTCAAATAATGGTCTGTTCAGTCCCATAATGCAATGATCCTTATATTAGTTTTCATTCCATACATTATTAACAACTGATCATGGTAAAGGGCTTCTGATTGGTCAGAAGTTTCAACTTGCCCAATGATTCTTCATGTAACAGAAACTGATGTGAATGAGCATGCCTGCCATGGATGGTATTTCAAATTTTCAGGCAGGCTATTGACACAACTAATGGTTTAAAGAATGCATGGAAATGAGAACGGCTTGAATGCAAAGTCGATGGGAACGTAATTGGTCAATATGCATGAAAATTGAATGCTATGACTAGCATTTTGCGATTTTTGCCATACAGATTTGAACTATTACCAACCCTACAGTGGTGTGTTGAATGAGAAGGAACTGGACCAGATTTGGAAGTTATACAATTCTAAATAGATTCCCTTCCAGAATCACATCTTTGTGGAGTTATTTTCATAATCCCACAAGTAGAATCACCCTTCTTTGATGTGAGTGGTATTAACAGTTATTGTTTATATTAGCAAAATATTTGAGTTGTGTTAGAATTCTGAGGAAAATCAGTGTTATTATATCATAATAAACATTTTTCATGGCTGCTTATTGACCGAGGGTACATTCAACTTCAAGCGATCACAAAAGCATCACAGTTTGAACATTCAAATATCAAGTCTACAGTACAGCTTGTATATCATGTAATAACAGCTATATAATTTTTCTTTCATTTATATTGAAATATTATTGTAGTTAGTAAAGTGCTATATAATTCTTATCCAATAATTTGTATCCATTATTTCATTTGAAACCTTTTGAAATGCCAGTGAAAAATTACTGAAATTTCAGTAAATAATCTATAGTAACACAAATTTTACTATTTCAGTCAAATTTCATTGGAAATCTAAGTGAAAGTTTTGGTAAAAAGTTTAGTGAAACCTCACCAAAATGTCAGTGAAATTTTAGTGAGATCTCACCAAAATTTCATTATATTTTTTTGAGATCTTATAAAAAATTTCAATGAAATCACACTAATATTTTGACCAAAAAGTTCAGTAAAATTACACTGAAATACTAGTGAAATTTCAATGAAATTCACTTTTTCACTAGGATTTGCATCTTATGATACATGCACATGTAAATCTGCCCAAGGTTACATGTACATTGGTGCAAAACTAACAACTTGAAGGCCCCCTGGTACTACCAAAATAAATGAGGCAATAACAAATAGTTATTGTTATGCAAGAAAGATAGTTAAAAAGAGAGAATAATGCAAATGGACCTTTTATTTTATGTGCTGAGTCATTATGTTTAATACATATCCATTAATTAAGACTGGCATAATTAATGAATAAAACAAAATGACTTGGCACATTTGCATTATTCTTTCTACAGACTCTTTATAATTATCTTTCTTGCATAACTGACTCTTTCTGTTATTAGTTGCAGTTCAGTTTTCATTTACACATTAAAAAATAAATACTGCATCGAGTTCTTTCATATTAAATCCCCTTGACAATTTCCTTAGAGGTTTATTATAGCTGAATCTATCAGTTAAAGGTAAAACATAGTTATATAATATTGTTAACATTCATTATCATGTTGGCAATTTGTCCAAAAAAATTACTAATTTTGCAGGAAATCCATCAATATGTCAGCAACATAAACCCATGCCTTCACCAAGAACCTGTGTCTGCAAGAAAATCTCATGGAAAGAGAATTCATGTCTACATGGAATCTGTGTTCACACAGAATCTGTCATTATTCTTTATACATATAAAGACACTGGTTTTAAAACCTGTATGGGCTAATTTAAATATTTTGGTCAATAAACCCACCTCTCAGTCTTGCAGATTTCTTATTTCCATGTGGATTTTTCTAAGGTTGTAATATAAGAGTAGGATTTCAAATACTGGACTTTTAATAACCAGAATAAATTATGAATATTTTGTACAGGCATCCCATATAGCTCGGCAGTGAGGATAGGCAGTATTTGCTCCAACAATGAAACATTCCAAAAAAGATCTTAAGAGTTATCAGAGCATTTGACGAATCAAGGCTACGTCAAAGACTTGATAGCGGAAACACATAGAGCCACAAAACAAACTGCAATGATGTACTAAAATATCGAGAGAGTTAAAAGGTTACCATTTATACTGACCTACCATCCAGACAACCCCAAAGTAGGTAAAATCATTCAGAAACACTGGCCCTTCATGGAATCTTGTGAAACACTAAAGCTAACCCTCCTAAACAAATCAGTAATATGACATCATATTATATGGCAGCAGATCTGGGTCTATGCTGTTGACAATTGGATGTGTATTACACAAGACTACTTAAATACTCACATATTAGTTGGGTCCAACTGCAACCTGAACACACCAAGATCTGCTGTTTTATATAATATCAGAAAATCTGGGTCTATGATGTCAACAACTGGATGTATATTACACATGGCTACCATATATACTTACATATTGCTGAGATCCAACTGCACATACCATCTGAAGTTGCATAATGTGCTAGCATATCTGAGTCTATGAAGTTTACTGGGACCAATCAGTAGAACAAATAATACAGAACCTGATTTGTCAGTACATTATGTGATGGAAGATATTGGACCACTGGTCTTGTTTTCTGTTTCCTTTTCTATACACATCTGACAAGCCCATAACTAACAAATAAGGTATTTGATAGCACAGGAGGTAAAAACATACCTTGTACCATGAAGGGAATTAATAAATTACCTTCTGAAAGCTGATTAATCTAATAAACAAATATACAAAATGTAAATAAATGCAAGATAGGAGAACAAAAACTCAATATGTCTAAGTTTGAACTTACTTCCAAGTAAAGCATGTCAGAATGCCATCAAAGCCTGTTGTGTAAATAATATGGGAATCTTCTGAAAAAATCAAACTTCTGACACCACCTGTTCTGAAGTCATGAGGAGAGGCAGAGACAATGCGATCCTGCAAAAAAAACATGTATCAGCTCAACTGCAACAAAAATCTTGAAACTCCATTATAGATAGAAAAATGTCTAAAAGAAATGACCAGACAATATCTTAGTAAATTTGGCTTGATATACGCATATAATTCTATATAATTCTATTTTGATTACATATTTATCTTAAGGGTGCCATTGCAAAGGATATTTCTTGTGGTTAATACCAATAATATAAAAAGACCGAATAGTCTGAGGAAATCCAAAATGTCTTGTTTTTTTATAAGTGTCCCAACTGCATAGGAATCTATATCTGATTCTGTATTAATTCTTTCAAATGATGATTATATAATATAATGTGTTACTTTTATTGCTATAATTTTTAATGCAATTGTAGCGAAAAAAATGATGATTTCTTGTAGTTTCTTTACATGAATACGTTGTACAGGTTAGGGGACCAAGCAAAATATATTACAATGTCTACAAATGTTTATGTCAAATGTTTCAAAGGAAGGACTTGACATATAACAATTTGAATAAGCAATTAAACAATAGAGAAATGGAGAACAGTTTTCCTAATAAATGTACCCCAGTCTCTTCTGCCTACCACCCCTATTACGGTAATGGAGATAAGCCTATTAAAAAATGCATAACTCTTCTAAAAATAGTGTGAATATAAAAACTGGTCAATAAACATATCACAGCAATCCAATGAAAATGCAAGAGTTGTGATAGTCACAAAATTCTTTTATATACAGCATACAGCTGCAAGTCACAAAGGGCAATACCTCTTACAAAACTCAGAGGAAGTACAAAGCTTTGATGATAGATGTATCTTGTATAATATATACCAAGTTTCAGAAGGATCAATAAAAAAATTGCAAGACAATTTGCTTTCACAAGATTATGTTTTATACTGCATTCAGCTACAGAATAAAAAGGACAATAATGCGAAAAAAAGTACTCCTTCAGGTGATGACCACAACATGCACAAAGTTTAATGGTGATCCACTGAAAACAGATTTTGTCTTCAGGCTCATGTCAAAAGGGCAATAACTCTAACAAAAGTCACAGAAACAGTGTCTTGTCAATATGGCCATCATCAGATTGTGACTATAAGATTTCCTGAGCTTCATAGCAATCCACTGAAATCTGTAAGACTAGTTGGGTTCACAAAGTTCTGTTATATCTGACAATAAGCTTCAAGTCAAAGAGGGGAATAACTCTTACAAAAATTTGAAGAGCACGGTGATTTGTTCACATGCATAGTTTCAGAAGATGACCATAACAGTCACCAAATTTCATGGTGATCAATCACAAGATGTAAGACTTGTTGAATTCATTGGATTTTGTTATACATTGCATTAATAACTCTTATTAAATTTTGGATGCAAAGTGCTTCATCGACGCATATCTTCAAGTAATGATGATAGTATTTACCAACTGTCGCAGTAATCCATCAAAAACTGGAGGACTAATTCAAACAACAAATGCAAGGACAGTCAGAATGTTCAGACCAAATGCATGCATTTTCAAAGAAATTACAGTCATTCACACACAGGTGTTCCATGGACAATAAATTGCTAAAATGCATCCTAACAGTACAATTAAGCAAATATTCAATGTGATGGAAATGTAGAAGTAAAAAAGTGCAAGTGAAGTTCAATCAGTATTCTTTAGGTGTTAAATGAGTGCTCTAGCAGTTTTAGGAATACCAGAATACTTTGAATGTGCATAATGTAAAAAAAAATGCAAGTGCAGATGAGAAGCAGAATGATTTGTTCTGGGGACATAATTCTTATAACAATGGTTGGCTGGTTATAATGGTAATTTGAGCATATTACTTTCTATTTCATGCCAACAAAATGGGAGCTAAGTGCCTTTCAAACAGAATACAC
Organism: Megalonaias nervosa; assembly: GCA_016617855.1. Classification (NCBI taxonomy): domain Eukaryota; kingdom Metazoa; phylum Mollusca; class Bivalvia; order Unionida; family Unionidae; genus Megalonaias; species Megalonaias nervosa. The sequence continues at coordinate 84,535 of JAECUM010004512.1, forward strand.
TTAGACAGACAGACAATCTGGGCTGTCTTGGGTGTGTGTTGAACCTGCAACCCTTGCATTAAGAGTCCAACACTCTAGCAACTGTACTCACTCATCTCCCTTTTAACAAAGGATTTTCAAAGCATAACCAGCAGTAAAATGTTATATGAACTTGCAACATTTAAATGAATTTCTAGTTTATTTTTTCTTACCATATTTCCCACAGTTCTAATTAGAATTGACCCATCTGTTCCATATGTTGCCAACCATTTATGATGAGGTGAGAGACAAACTCGCCCCCCAGGAAGCTGGTGACCAGGGTACTCTGCTGCAGGTTCCAGCGTTATGTCATCTCTTTTCTAAAAATAAAGAAAACTTGTCCTTAATAGGAGTGTGATGTTACACATGAATAAAGTTTGTTAAACAAAAAAATCAAAGACAACTTAAGAAATAGACGCATAAGAGCGTAACAATGTCTTTTTATTAACTTGTTGCTCAACAAAAAGAACTAGAGACAACTAAAGAAATGGATACTGTGCTATTCAAATATTGTAATAATTACCCCATGAAGTATGCATCACCAAGGTACATACAGTTCATCCTAGTTGAAAGATGACATCATAACAAACAAATAGGGTACAACTGTAATAATTATCCCATGAAGTTTGTATCATCAATCAGTGGCCACACTACCAGGCGAAGTGGGTGACAAAGTCACCTAAAATATGTAGACTTTGCCTTCTTCTGTTAGGAAAGCGAAAACATCTTTGCCCTGTGATTTTTTTTCAAGGTACTTTGACTGACCATATCTTTTCTGAGATGCCCCCTCACCTTGGTCAGGTTAGTTCTGGTGTTTTGTTGTAGCAAAATATATTCATCAAGCCATCAGTAGCTAGGCTTAGTTTTGTTGTCAATTACATTGACAAACAAACCCTTGCACCTTGACAGGCATGTGTTTTGATAGCTGATTGACCATTAACTCTTTCCAGAGTCAGTTACCAACTATCACTGCCCGATTTCCGCATGTTATCCTTAATGATAAAAACATACAAACTTGTGTTTCAAAATTTCAACAATAGTATGTAAACAGCAATTTCTGTTTTAAGAACAGAATCAGTGATCTGGATATTTTAACTGCCTCTTGTACACTATTTTGTCATAAATTAGTTTGAAACTGTAAGTGAATCAGTAACGGGGAAATACATCACTGTGTGTGGAAGTACCAGATTGTCTGTGTTTGTAAATCATGCAAATATATTCATAAAAAAATACAAATCGTAGAAAGTAAAGCCTAGGTATTATATTATTTGAGATTCAACTTTAAAATTACGTAGGTCAGAAATGTATGGGAAAATCCTATGTTGTGGAATTTGTGAGAAGCGCTGTATTGTCAAAGTTGTTTTCTGACTTGACTAGTATTTGTGAAAATACAGAAAAAAGCAGTGCAGCTTTTTCTGTTTAACCAATGCGTACAATTACTACAAGTATGTAGACAAATAAATAAACCCTAAATTTGCAATCCTATCAATGGACTGTTGAAATGAAGCTATATAAAGTGAGCAGTAACATTACGAAGATCCCTCCTTATGAAAATAGATGCACTCACATGTCTGTGTTGATTCAGTTGGAAAGAAGGGTGTAGTTCATATACTGACTATAAAGGAGCAATGTCTGTAATTTTATGCATTTCAGTGTGTTTGAATAGTTTCAGTAATGTTTTATTCACAACAAAGAAATCAGGAAGAACAGTATGATCTGAAGACACATGTGCATTTGCCCTCATGTACATGGTACAGGGGTTGTTTCAAACACTTTTAGAAATCTTTCAAAGTGTCATTATTGTGAATTTTTAGAAAGCATTTTTGAAAAATTGATTAAGGGTAGTTGATTAAGCATTTTCACTAATTTGCAATTACAATAATGTAATCTGATTACTCAGTTAAAATTTTTTACAATGTAGTTTCTATTATTCTCATGTCAAGTCATATGGCCAAAATAACTCAGAAAATTTTCTACTTGAAAATAAAGTATTGCTTAAATCCAATGCTAAATCCAAATATGAATACTGGGAAATAGAGGGCATAATTCAAATAAGAGATAACACATTATATATCTATATATCTATATATCTATATATATATATATATATATATATATATATATATATATATATATATATATTGTGTTTCTTGCTTCTCAACCACTTCTCCCTGTTGAGCTCTCACTTCTCCCTATTCTGTTAAAAAAGAGAAGTCACTTCTCCCTAAAATTCAAGTCTAGCTTGACCCCAGATTAATGAATATATAGTGTACCATAGTTCAATGATGACATCAGACAATAAAGGACAATTAATTGATGGAATAGATAATTACTTTAAATAGTCCAAATATGTACAATTTTTTTCTAGCAAAAACAAGTGAGGCAAAAAACAATTTACAGCATAAGTAATTCAAAACCCTCAAAATATATGACTGCCTAGAGCATCAGAAGTAAGAAATGATCACATATGCATCTATTCTAAGGAAACACTTTAACATCTGACTTATACCCTTTTTTGGGAAGTTTTGAATTTAAAAAAGACTTCCAAATAGAGGCAAGAATAAGCCTTTAATTGTCTATCTTTTATTATTTTATCACCATCATCATCATCTCTTTAAATTTGTTGGAAACCTGTTTCACATTAAATCTGACTTGGTTTTTTTTCACAAAAAAACAACACACGTGCACAAAAGAAGGAATGTTGAAATGCAAGCAAATCAAAACAAAACTAGCAAGTGAATATTGAAATTGAAGAGGATGGCATAAAAAGACATATTCAATTCTACCCCTAATTAATTTTTGAATAAATATGTAATATGCAAACTACTACAACACCTTGTTCCAATGAGCATTGGGAACAAAAAAAGATAACTGAAAGGTACCATAAATGTATTCTTTTGATATGAATTTCATAAAGCAGTTTAACTGCCAATTATTATCTCCCCTATCATAAATTAGTTGCAAACCAGTGTGATATTTTGTTAAAGTTGTTAATGTTAATTCTGTGTGTGTGCATATGTGTGTGTGTATATATATATATATATTTATATATATGTATATGTATATGTATGCTGTTATTGCTAATTGATTGCAAAGTTTGTATCCTACAAGAATACACACTGACCAATTCTTCCAACTCTGCCATGTGATATTTCCAACCTTACCATACACAAAAGAACATGGGTTCAGTGCATGAAGTTTGCACTGTGGTATACTGACACGGTACTTGTCAAGGATTCCATGCATGAAGCCTGTGATGTGGTGTAATGACATTGTATCTGACAAGGATTCCATGCATAAAGCCTATGTTATGCTGTAATGTCACTGTATCTGACAATGATTCAATGCATGAAGCCTGTGCTATGGTGTAATGACACTATATCTAACAAGGATTCAATGCATGAAGCCCATACTATGGTGTAATGACACAAACTGACCATGCATGAAGCCTGTGCTATGGTGTAATGACACTGTATCTAACAAGGATTCAGTGCATGAAGCCCATACTATGGTGTAATGACACAAACTGACATGGATTCCCATGCATGAAGCCTGTGCTATGGTGTACTGATACTGTATCATACTTGCAAAAACTTTAGGATAAAAATAACATTGGCAATGCTGCTATTGCCTCTAAAAAGTAATACCTACCATAAAACTCGTTTACAAGTCAAGTCCAACTGCAAACAACATAGACCCTGATCTACCATCACATAATATGCCAGCAGATCAAGGTCTCTAATTTTTATTCTACTAATTAGGTCTAACAATGTAAATATAATGAGATGATCTGCTGGCACTGTGTAGGTGCAGGTTACAGTTGGATTTGACTTATATGGAGTGCAACGGCAAATAATTGTACTATGTGTGATGGGGAAGTGTAATATCCAGTGCTTTCCATGTAACCAATGTGGTGAGGCCGAGGGGGGGGTGTGTCTTTCCCCTTTGTTATTTAATATATACATAGACGAATTAAATCGTAAACTGGGTCAGTATTACATGGGGTTACGTCTGCCACATAATGTGTTGTTTCTTAACAATTTTAGTTTTGCTGATGATATGTCACTCCTTCTATCGCAGGTTTAAGGAAATTATAAAATATATGTGAACAATACGCATTAGAGAATGATATAATCTATAATACAAAAACATCAGTATGCATGGTCTTTCAGTCAACTTCTTTCAAATTACCATCTCCTCCCCCTGTACATCTTAACAACAATGCTCTTACGTATGTCAACAGTTATACATATCTGGGTCATATTTTAAAATCCAATTTGTCAGATAATGAAGATATGATGAGACTTTTTTGTGTACTCAAGCAAACATTCTTGTATGTAAATTAAGGAATTGTTCATTGAGTATCAAAATTAGATTATTCAAATCTTATTGCTGCACTATGTATTGTGCTCCTCTGTGGACAAACTTTAGTGAATGTATGAAAAGAAAACTAGTAATTGGTTATAATAATAGTCTTCGTTTTCTATTAGGTCTTCCTAGATGGAACAGTGCCTCCAACATGTTTGTAAATTATAATGCATTCAGTTTTGATGAAGTAATGAGACAGTAGTATTCTCAATGATGACAAGAATATCTAATAGTGAGAACTGTATATTGAAATCACTATGGAACTATGACATTCATTTAAATTCTCATATTATTGGTAGATGGAACAAATTACTCATTAAATGTGCCACATAGTTTCATTCTTAACAATGCAGGGCTCAGTCCATTGTATAGATGTATCTGTATACTTGTATTTAAGATATATATGATCTTTTATGTTTACAATGTTTTACTTTATATCTATATTTTAATTTACACATATGGACTATGTAGTCTGAAACAAAGAATTCTTATTTTATCTTATCTTATACTGAGTACATATGGTATAACTTACCATCTAATAATATTGACAAGATCATACACAGTATATCATAATCAGCATCAAAAGCACACACAGACAGACGGCAAGACACATGCAAGAGAATGTAGGCATTAAGCTGTATTATAATATAGGATACACTTATATAAACCAATATAAGAGCATTGGAAACTTATTTTTACATACTATCTGTACATGTACTTGCTAATAAGTGCAAAAATGCACATCCTCAGATCTACCATCACATCATGTGCCAGCAAATCTGGGTCTATGCAGTCTGCTAGGAGTAATCAGTAAAACAAACAACACAGAACCTGATCTGCAAGTCCATTATACAATGTCAGATCAAAGTCCAATTATGTTGTTTGCAGTTGGACTTGACTTTTATGTATAAGTATATACAGTTATTATGTGAAATCACCAAGCACTCCACACATATGTAATTAATACTTATGTCTAAAGAGGTAGAGATGACAGTTGACAACATGGATATCATGCAAAGCATTTAAGACCTTGTAAAGCACATCTGAGCTGTCAAGGCTGTGCACAGATTCTTTATCATTATTCTGTGTCAATTTGCATCAGACACTGATTCAACATTGTCAGATATCATCTGTGGGAAAGGTAACTGTATCAAACTTAATCAAAGATATGGCTAACTGAAAGCCATTTGTATGAAATTACAGGGATCATATACTGTTTATTTAAAGATGGTTTGAGAACACAGCTTTAAAGTCTTTCCTCAGTGATCTCACAAATGTTTGCACACAGTAAACCATGTATGATCAGTGTGTGTACATGATTAGTGTGTGTCTCTGTGTGTGTGTGTGAGTGTGTTTGTGTTTGTGTGTGTGTGTGTGTGTGTGTGTGTGTGTGTGTGTGTGTGTGTGTGTGTGTGTAGCTTTAAAATGTTTTAGTCATATCACTACAGAGTCTGCAGTGTGGCAGCTTATAGTGATGTCTAGCACTGAGGAATAATGCCACAGACATGTAGCATGATGCCCCACCCAGTTACATTATCCTGGCACGAGTCCAACCAGCCCTAACACAAACCTCTTACTGCTGAGTGCCTAGCAAGGCAGCTGTTAGTACCATTTTTATAAGTCTCTGGTATGACTCAGCCGGGGTTTGAACCTGCGACATCCTGCATCCAAGGTGGACACAAATGCAAAATGCCAAGAAAAGGAATTTTAATTTTTAAAAACACTGTATTTAAACAGTACATGTGATTCTGATGTTGCTTATCACTGCTGTACAAAATTTAACATGTTGTACCATGTACAAACATTCAGATATGTACAAGTGCCTTAATGCAGCCTTTCTACATTTTGTCACTGTGTCAACAATGAAAGGACAATAAGACATTTATAGTCTTTTCTCATAAGTCTTAGGCAAGAATAAAATGAACCAAGTCTAAAAAGGATATCTGAAAACACTGAATTATATGCAGGAAAAAAAATATTTCGAAACATCAAAAGCCAGAAGTTAGTGTCAAGTGACATAACACATATGATGAAGTGTAAACCATTTCACATATTTTGTATTAGTTCACACAACTTCCTGTACAAGATCAGCAGATTTACCCTAGGTGATTCTTCTCCCTAAAAATACATACGAAAATCTGACAAGTATAATATTTTTAAATACAATTTTAAAGTAGAAACTTATACAGTGAACCCCTCAAAACAGAAAACCCTTGGGATCATATTAACTTTGGGTATTGAGAGGTTTTTGATTTACTGAGGGTATTACAGATGAGACAAAAATGTCACTGTTTTACATGTAAGTAGATTACAAGCTCATCATCATTGGAAACTGCCATAAGACAAAAAGCCCATACATTTTGGAAATAAGAATAATCTTAATGTTTTTCACATGATTTGAGAGACAGATAAAAAATGTTGTTTGTGTGTATTTGTGTGAAATAGGGAAAATGTTTATGTGAGCTGAGAAGGAAGACGTAATTATGTAATAACATGTGTCTATGAATGAATAAGTGTGCAACACAATTAAGAAAGCTGTTGTCTTTTTCTTAACATTTCATGAAATATTAACTGATCGATGTACATTCCTTGCTAATATTGTCTCATCACTGTCTGTTAGTAAAGTATCAAAAGCAAGGTCAAAGACC
>JAECUM010004513.1:0-80876 GCA_016617855.1 Megalonaias nervosa
TTTTGGGACATGTGGTAATGAAAACATGGTGATTGGAAAGTATATATAAAAATGGTAGTATTTAGTAATCTTTATGTTAATGTTACCATCAGTAGGGCAAACTGGCTTTCGCAACTGTTTCAGATACTTCTGAATTCGTTGGGTTGGTAGACATGTTGTAAGCACATGCATCGATGGTTTGTTTTCGATGGAGCTGAGGAGGCAAAGTGGAGACCAAGCTATGCCATGTACATATTCGAACATGATATATGATTACGAACAGATATTTGTATCACGCCGTTCCAGATAGGGATAGTGCACTGCAGACATTGACTTGTGATATATTTACAAGAAAGAGCGAAAATAGAGGGACACAATGTGGGATGCATACGTTTAGTTGCAATTTGACATTCCGTCATGACGTAACGGAAGAGCGAGGCGAGTTATTTAATACTTTATTGCATTAATGAACGCACAGAACAAATTAAGCATCAAATATGAAATTGTTTAATTAAAAGAAGTAACATATAGGACAGCAAGCTATGCACACGACATCTGGCAATCGGACTGAGACCTGAACACGTTGAAATCGTCATATGAATAACATCCAGACAGCTGTCCACATTTGCGATTAGCTTTCTCGTAGTGCCATATAACCTTCCGTTCTGATTTTCCTTTACATTCTCTCGCATTTACGAGTGTGGGAAGCGTGAGGCAGGCTATGTCTGGAATATATTTTATATATGGATCAAAGCTTTGATAGAAAGTTTGTTATTTAAAATATCTAGCACCATGCGAAAAATTTAGTGCAGATGGTCTGAACAGAACGTATCAACAACGAATGATATCTTTCTCATCACGAGTGAGTACGACTTTCACTACGTCGGAACATACGAAATAATCAATGTGATAGAAATACAAAGAAGCTGGACAGAAGTCCAGTTGTAGAACACTTCTATTCCTCTGGTCATACTTTCACTAATGTAGCAATAACTGCACATTATCATAACCCCAACTGGTTTTCCGTAACAAGGAAAGAAAAGAAATGTTGTTGTTGTTGTTGTTATAGGGTTTAACGTCATTTCTCAGCACAAGATAGGCTATACATGACGGCCAGTATTAATGGTGGAGTAGAACCCGGGAAAACCCCGGAAAGAACCACCAACCCACGAGAAGATACCGGCAAGCTTTCTCACATACCCACATTGGCCGAGCCCGAGACTCGAACCCACGCAGACAGAGGTGAGATGGCAGTGATTCGTAACGGTGATCGCTTTAGACTACTCGGCCACTCGGGGCTGCAAGAGAAATGTCATTGGATCCATCGCATTAGAACACAGGGACCAAGCGGCTTAAACCATGAATACTCCCAATGGACAACTGGACACAAATACAAGCATCATCTGCTTACAGCCACCACTATTTCAATTGTTAATTACTCACTGTCTCTTCTATTATTGCCTAGGTTTATTGTAGATCTTCCAAGTGTTTATAATTAACCACGTTGAGAAAACAATGAAATATCCCGGACATATTTTGCGTTCGCACAATTATATATTAAGACAGCTGGCGCTAGAGCTGCTACCTTGATAGGCTAATGCCAAAATCGCCAATCATCAACTAACTAGGTGAAACATTAAACAAGTTCAAGGTTTAATTCCATTGTAAATAGTCACGTAAACTTGTGTAATTTCAAGGCTTTCTTGTGTTTATTATTTATGTTGTCTCTGTCTCCTGTTCGCCACTTTGTTTTTTATGAGTTTGTTTTATCAGTCTATATATCTCTATATGGGTGTGTGAAAAATAAGAATAGATACGATGTGGTTAAATTTAGTACGATTTTGTTTATATCATTTGCATATGTGCACGGAAGCAAGGACGATGACATCACAAAAAGCATGCACGTGTAGTGTTGATAATATTGCAACATAGCCCGGATAAGAATGGTTTCTTCCATTCGGCAATCGTGACAGGCTGCCTATAACTACGTTGACGCAGTCACACTTGGCTATTAAGCAACGGGTGGTGAGTGGTCAAAGATAAGGTAAATACGGAAGTTATAGCACTGTCAGAAGAATAATGATAGGAAAGGCAGAAATAAGTAAAAGAATGCCAGTGAACGTTTTCGTCCCTTCATACTCAGACCAATCCGGCTACCGTAGCGGCGATGAGATAAGGAACCTCAACCGGCATAGCCGAGAATCACTAGGTCTTACTTGTAGCTGACTAGTTCATTAGAATGTGATTTTGGAAAACTCCTGCTTGTGAGATACGAAGTCAGGAATTTCTGCAAGTATTGATGGTAATTTGTTCCAAGTCCTTGTTGTACATGCGAAGAAGCTGAACTTGAAACAATTTGTCGATGCTTACTTTAATTGGAATTTTTTCCTGTGGTTTGCCCTAGTTTACGCATCGAATGCGACGATAATTAGATATGGCCATTTGTCAGTGGGTATGGGCCGTATTAGATACATCTCATAAAAATATGGAGTTGATACGGATATAATTGGGTCAAATCCTTTTCGTAAACAGTTACCAAACAATAAGCTTTTCCGCTGGAGATCTATATAATCTTATCAGGAATTTTCACACATTTCTGAATTTGTTGCCTGGAATAAGCCTTGTGTGTTTGTTTCGATTATTTCTTTCAGACTGGAAAATTAATGCATACGTTGGCGTCTTTAAATTATTCCTAGTATCACAGGAAGAGAGTAATGATGATGAACTCAACTTTATCCTGTATAAGTTTGTGATTTTGATTGAGTATACAGCTAAAGCTTTAATATCCTTGACTACTAACGTTAAAAAGTTATTATTTGGTGTTTTTCACGGCGCCCTCGTACGGTATGCGAATTTGTAATAATCCCGTATGTTTCTTGCGCATTAAGAACCTTATGAACATGATGCAAGTTTGCCTTATTACTGTCTGCATCTCATTTATTTTTGCCAAAAGCAACAACGTATAAGGTTGCATGAAAGTATCACTTTGATTGTGTGGAATCGTCCTTTTCAAACGTAGAGCAACATCTATAAAGCATTTGATTCGGTACCAAGGCATAAAATAATGTGTAACAAAATTTGTGACGCTAATTTGCTCCTGGGCAAGAGCTTATAAAAATTATTTGTTTTTATGTGGATATTTAAACAATTTATAATTCAATATGAAATTGCTAACACGCTATACAGTCTTCTATCCGTTAACGGGTTCGCATCTACATCTGTTATATTTCCCAGCATACTAAAATGTACTTTCTGTAGTATATAAATAGAAATATATCCTGCTTTGCAGTTCTATTTTTTTCTCACACAGATCTTTTCTCACTTTATTTGAAAATAAAATGAAAAAAAAAAAAAAAAACTTTATTCGCCAGTTCATAGCTACGTATTGTTATCGTTGAGCTGTCATTCAATTTCATATATACTATCCAATCACCATGTTTTCATTACTACATGTCCCAAAATAACTTACATCCACCAATCTATCGTTTTCTCTTCACGCCTCTCTCGCTCAATGCATTTGCATGAAAAATAGCCGGCACACAATAACCTATGCAATATGCCAGATATATGACATCAATCGGCACATATTACAATCGAGATAAAATTCCTTTCAGTACACAATATCTCACCTCTAGCATTAATATTACATGTTTTTGTCTAAGTTTAGACTTAGAGAAACGGATATATAGAAATGAAGACCGATGAAAAACAAAGTAAAATAGGTCCTTGTCCCAGTATGAAACCGAATATGCACAAAAGGAAAACCACAATGAAAAGTTTCTGCATTTTCCCGCTGCTTTTGTCTGAAAATTGTAGTAAAGCTGTTTTATATTCCATCTCAAATATTTTGTGTATTGTATTTTCATTAGCCTTTTGAAATGAAGCGATCAAAGGTATTAAGCAAAACAAATTGCTTATGAGGCTACATTTTATTCCCACTCAAATTATAGAGGAATATAATGGGATTGCCCCTTCGTGCTGATGTCATGCCACATTTGCATTACCAGACTCCATCCAAATCGTCCAGTTCACCTTTGTTAGGTTTCAGTAAAAGCTTGTGATCGGTATAATGCTAATAATGATTAATTTCTATGACGAGCGTGTTGGAAAACCAGTTTCTCGATCTCCAATAATTAACACCTTGTTTTATTGGTTGGTTGGTTCGTTGATTTTATATTTAGGGCGCACCAGCACTGCCAGGCTATCTAGCGCCATACAAAAGGTTAGATCTGTGATTATTTACAGGTGGTGAAAGGTTTCGTATCAACCAGCGATATGAAACCAAACGTTTGAAAGTATAACGATCAGATGGTAACGGTAATAAAGAAATAAAGCTTCCCGACCAACGGGGGATGTAAATGGTGTATGTTAATGAAGACAGATGAAACATTATTAAAATAAGGGACGGTATATACATCACATAAAACTGCTTTAGGTGATAGCATAAAAGCTATAGCTTATAATAAATGTTTACGTCCTTCAGGAATTCTATAATACAAGTCACGCTCACTGTACGAAAGAGCTCCCTCATGTCATATACATTGTGATACTGATCCCGTGTAGGTTGGAGGTCGAGACAATCCATCAGAAAATGCTTAACAGTGTATGGTTCATTGCAAGAAATGCACTGTGGTGGGTCTTCGCCTTTTAGTATGTGCAAGTGGGTTATATAAGTATGACCAGTTCGAATTCTTGCAATGACTACCTCCTCCCTATAGATGTTTCTGTAGGAAGGAGTCCATTCTCCTAGGGTTGGCTTGATTGCATGAAGTTTATTATCCACTGCATCAATCCATGATGCCTGCCACTTCTGACGTAAAGATTCTTTGATACTAGGTTTAAAATCAGTATACGGTATTTTAAAATCAGATGGTTCAAATGGATAGGGCCGTTTTAGCAGGGCGATCTGCTTTTTCATTACCTTTAATGCCAATATGGCTGGGTAACCAACAGTATACTATATTGTGGGAGGTACTCAGCTTAGTATTTTTGAGGAGAATATTGGTTAATAATGGGTTCTCCAGTTTTCTATTGTAAATGACTGAAGTACTGATAGTGAGTCGGAGAAGATGATGCTGTTTAAAATACGTTTGTTTTCAATATATTGCAGAGCAAGGTCTATTGCTCTGATGTCAGCTAAAAAAATTGATATACCATTTTGCAAGCGAACTTTTGTTGTGTGTTTTCCACTAACGAAGGCTGCAGCAACCTTTTCTTCATCTTTTGATCCATCAGTATAAATTCTTGTGTAGGTTTCAAATTGGGTGAGGAGTTCATGATAACAGTTGTGGAAAATGGAAAGGTTTGTCTCCGATTTTTTCCATTGTGTAACGTAAACAGTACTTTTGTTTGTCTGAGTAGCCAGGAAGGTATTTCGGAGATGGACGTTTTCTGAATTTTAGAAAGATCAATTTTGGTACTGAAAAGGCTGGATAATATTCTAATGCCAAAGGTAGGTGTGGCGTTTGGTTTATTTTCATGTAAGGTTTAGTATTTGGGTTGAAAAACAGCCGAAAAAGCAGGGTTAAGAGGGTTTGATCTTAGTTTGAGAGCATACTTTGCGGAAAGCATTTCTCTGCGATCAGATAAAGGTGGTTCGTTCGCTTCAACGAGAAGGCTTTAACACGGGGATGTCTTAAATACTCCCAGAGCGAGTCTTATTCCTTGATGAAGAATTGGGACAAGCATCTTCAAATAGGACTTCCTAGCTGAACTATAAACAACGCAACCATAATCTAGTTTGGAGCGAAAAAACGTTCTATATAAACTGAGGATGACCTTTCTATCAGCACCCCAGTCAGTGTGCGCTACTACTTTAAGTAGATCTAGAGATTTCAAGCATTTAGCTTTCAAGTTCTTAAAGTGCGGAATAAAAGTCAGTTTTCTGTCGAAGATAATACCTAAAAACATTGTTTCCCCAACAATTGTAACAGGTGTTCCGTCCAGCGTGAGTTTTGGTTCCTCATGATGTCTTCATAACTGACAGAAATGCATACATACCGCGTTTGATTTCGAGAATTTGAAACTGTCAGTATTACCCCAATTTTGAATCTTGTTGATATTTTTTTGTAGTTGTCTTTCAGTTGTATGCATGTGCTTTGATCGATAACATATTAGAAAGTCATCAACGTATAACGAGCAATCCACACCTGAACCGAGACACTTGGTGATTTTATTGATTTTGATGTTGAAAAGCGTCACAGATAAAATACTGCACTGGGGCACACCCATCTCTTGCTCGTGCATATCAGAGACGGTGGAGCCCACTCGTACCTTGAATTCTCTGTCTGAGAGAAAGTTTGATATGAAAGAGAGCAGACGGCCTTTTAGACCCAGATCGTGCAGGTGATTTATTATCCCGTACTTCCATGTCGTGTCATAGACCTTTTCTAAGTCAGAGAAAACGGCTATTAAATGTTCCTTCATGATGAAAACGTCGCGAATAAATGTTTTCAGTCTAACCAGATGATCATTGGTGCTACGACCATACCGAAAGACACTTTGTAAAGGAGAGATTAAATTGCTGGTTTCCAAATACGATACAAGCCGAGAATTGATCATTCGTTCCATTGTTTTGCACACACAACTCGTCAGTGCTATGGGTCTATAGTTGGTAAGATCTGCGGTATCTTTACCAGGTTTGGGAATTTGTATTACAATTTCTTCTTTCCAATGTTTTGGTACATTACCAGTAATCCATAAATCATTGAAGATTTCCAGAAAAACTGTTAATGATGGTTCTGGAAGGTGTTTCAAAAACTGGTAATGTATATCGTCAGGCCCAGCGGATGTATCATGGGCCTTATTCAAAGATTCCATAATCTCCAACAGTGAAAACGGTTGATTATAACTTTCTGAGTTATTCAATGTGAATTTCAACCGTTTTCTATTTTCTTTTTGAGATCTTAATAATTAATAATTCTGAATAATTAGACGATGAGAAATTTTTAGAGAAACTATCAGCAAGTATATTAATTATTTCATGTTTTGAGTTGAAATTGTTGTTATTTAGTTTCAGATGTCGGAAAGAATTGTTTTCCCTTTCCATTTATTTTGTGGATCGTGTCCCAAACTTTATAGAGGAACAGAATTTAAAGTTGAAACATTTTTTCCATGATGCTCTTTTACTTTCTTTAATCGTGCAGCGAGCTTTGGCCCGAACAATACGGTACTTAGTTAAATTTTCGGACGTTGGACGATTATTAAATTTTTCCAGTGCTTCTCGGCTTTGTCTAATGGTTTCTTTACATTCCTTGGAGAACCACGGTTTTTGGGTTCTTTTGCAGTTCGGTGAGGACTTAAGAATGGATTCTTCTGCAATCTCAATTAGGACAGTGGTAAAATATCTAATGGGGCCATTGTCGTTTAGAACGGTATCCCTATTAAGCCTGCTTGTACAAAGTGTTTCAAACTTTGCCCAGTCGGCCTTCTTTAAGTTCCATTCTGGAATTGCGTCTAGAAATGAAGTCTTCTACTTTATGGCCTCTGTCACTTATGTGATTTGATCCCAGAAAATGTTTTGGGCATCAAAATCTCCGAGGAAAACAAAGGGCGTTGGAAGTTGTTGAACAAGAGTGTCTAATTCATTGGGTAGAAGGTTGGTGTTTGGTGGTATGTAAACAGAACGAAAGGTAATCACTTGATGTAGAGTGACACTGACAGCAATGGCTTGCAAATTTGTGTTTGAAGGGATGATGCTGTGAGGGGCTCTATTGTTCACAGCAACAGAAACTGCTCCTGAGGCCATGCCAACATTCTGAAAGTAGGCGTTAAACAGGGAGTAGTTTTTAAATGTGATGTCCGTATCTTTTAAAAAATGTTTCCAGGAGACATAGTACTGCGGGATCATATTCGTTTAAAAACAGAAGAATATCATTGTAATTGGCTTTAAGTCCTCGACAGTTCCATTGTATAATGGTGTTCTTCATTATAAGTTTAAAGTGGAGATTGTGGAGCTAGGTCAGACCTTTCGCGGAGACGATCTGTGTTTATTTCTCTGGAGGAAGTACGGGGATGATTTTTTCGTGGTAGTTCTGGAGCCAGCTTGAGAGCATGGAGCAGTTTCTTC
Organism: Megalonaias nervosa; assembly: GCA_016617855.1. Taxonomy (NCBI): domain Eukaryota; kingdom Metazoa; phylum Mollusca; class Bivalvia; order Unionida; family Unionidae; genus Megalonaias; species Megalonaias nervosa. Next base: position 8,048 of record JAECUM010004513.1, read on the forward strand.
TGTATCCATGCTCTCAATGACTCCAGTCCTATTATAGAGTTTGGTGGAGTCATCGGACCCTTTTTGCTGCCTATTTCCTTGAGATTTGTTTTTAGTCCTTGGTTATTTCGGTGCTGGGGTATTATTAAATGTTATTTGAGTAGATGCCGTGTTTTTCTGTGCTTGGTAATGGGATGTGTGTGTGTGTGTGTGTGTGTGTGTGTGTGTGTGTGTGTGTGTGTGTGTGTGTTAGAGCATGATGTTGAATGGGTGGATCTGTCTTTGCCTGAGCGTCCTTCGTTGTTTTCTTTTCGGATTGTTTTTCACTACAGTGCAGAAGGATGGGCCAGTGAGAGATGTTTCCCTTGTACTATTTTTCTGGCCTCTGGATAATGAATGTTAGATGTGTACTTTACCCTCTGTATTTCCTTCTCCTGTTTCCAGGTATCACAATAATTGGAATTAGCGTGGTGTCCCTTTCCTCAGTTGACGAAATATGGAGCTGCTCTACACTCAGATTCCTGATGAGAATGATCTCCGCACAGGCTACATATTTGGCTTTTTGAGTATCGGTCTTCATGATGGCCATATTTCTGACATTTATAGCATTGAAGGGGGTGAGGTATGTAAATCTCAACCTTCACTTGCAAAAAGCCCACTTGAACCACTCTGGGTCCTGTTGGTTTGTTGAAGATGAGTACAAAGGTGTTGATGTCCTATAGATTGTTGTTACCTTTAATTCGTATTCTGTGGACTACAGTGACACCGTCGTTTTACATCCCTTCAATGATATCTTTGTCGCTGACTCCAGCCAAGTCACGACAGCGAATCACGCCTTTGGACGTATTGAGAGTGTTGTGAGTGAATGAGGTCACTGCAATATCGAAGAATGTTTTCATTTTCTTAATGTTTTCTCTTTGTCCTCGTCGCTCAGGCTCAACAAGAAGGCTGCCTGATTTCAACTTTTTGACACTTTTTGGTGCACCGATCGATCCCGTTATTGTCTTTTCAATCAGAAAGGGAGAGAGTGCGGTAAGCGGTTTTGAGGCATCTTTGTATAACCATGAAGCGTGGAAATGAATCCACACTACATGGCTCGTCATCCGAGTCAGATGCAGTTTTCGTGCGTTTGAGTTGATTTGTTTAGGAAATTTTCATGTTGGTTTGTTTAAAATTCAGCACCACCGCTCCGGTGGTCTAGTGGTTAGAGCGTCCGCCTCGGATGCGGGAGGTCGTGGGTTCGATCCCCGGTCGAGTCATACCAAAGACTTTTAAAAAAATGGTACTAGCAGCTGCCTCGCTTGGCGCTCAGCACTAAGAGATTAGTGTTAGGACTGGTCGGCCTGGTGTCAGGATAATGTGACTGGGTGGGACATCATGCCACATGTCTGCGGCATGATGCTCCGGTCCTTGACATCACTATAAACTGTCACACTGCAGACATCGTAGCGATATGACTGAAAAATTGTTAAAGCTACGTTAAAAATCTAAATCACACACACACACACACACACACACACACACACACACACACAATTCAGCACCCGTACTCCCCGCCCACCAAGGAGCCCAACAAGGGGACACGTTTCAAGTGCCGGTGATACACATATGTTATACTCAGGAAGTAAAATCACCTCCTGATTCGTCTCGTAAGATATACTCAGTCGGTAAAATTACCTCCCGAATGACCCGTTAAGCCACTGCCTTTTAGGAAGTCTTCTAAGACGTGGAAAATAGAAAGTTGAAGGGATAGAATGTAGGGGCAACGGTGGTATCAAGAGAGATACAACGAGAAAGATAAAGAAAGAGTGCGAGTAAATGAAAACTTCCTAGGGCTCGGCGTGACCAGCCGATTTGTGGAGACCGGGCCCATCCCGACCACCCGTTTAGAAGAAGTAGAGGCCAAAGTAGTGTATTTGCATTGGACAGCCTCTGCTCAACTACCAGGATCCTTTCCTTCCCCGACACGGGACGCAATCCACGGCAAACAGGTTGCCTCTACTTAGTCGCCTCTTACGACACGTTGCGAGGCACGCCGGGCCAATTCTCCAACCCCGGACCCGCAGTGGGAATTGTTTTATTGTAATTGCATTGTATATCGTTTTGATCTAATGGATTTTGTGGGGAAGAACAGGTTTTGGGTCATGTTCAGGTTGCCTGGAACTGGTACTGGGACAGCGAGAGCAAGTGTTCTACACTTGAATTGGACAACCTTCAAGTTAGTTATAGGCTGATTGTGTTGGAGATATTCCGCAGGTTTGCTACAGTTTCCGCGATTAACTATCAGTCATGATTTACAGGTGATCTCCACTGCCTGGCGTTAGCGCAGAGCCCGATGAATCTAACCTTTGTTCATGACCTCGGTGTGCACTTTTGCAACCTTTAAATATTAGTATACATTAAGAGAGCCACATAATCATGTTAATGTTGCAAAATCCTTTGCTTCAATTTACGGCTCTTGCTATGAAATGCAAACTTAGATCGCATAGAACACGTTACCATATCCAAGTTCACTGTCGTTGATTGGCAGGCATAACGAGTTACAAAAAGATTTGCCATTTGTTTGCCGCCTACCTACAACTTTTATATTACTTGATGAAACGTTTAAATATTTATTCATAAAATATCTAGACAAGAAAGAAACTTCATTGATACGTTATATTGCGGATATGCCATTTAATAACATCACCTGTCAGAGAGATTTGAGAATTGCATTTTAACAGTGAAAAAACTATTTAAGTGTTCATGATAGATGTGCATATTAGAAATGTGCCTGCGTATTGTAAAAGAAAGAGGAGAACCTTACTATGTCACCCTTTACAGACTCACCTTGATTCTTCCTTCAGCTTCAGGTTCCAGCTGCCTATATCCGACCTGTTGTCGAGTAGTGGACTTTATATAGTGACTATTGTAACAGACGCGACTTTCTACCGACAGTCTGACATTTTGATAGCGGATGTGAATAAATAATGAAGTAACATTTCGTATTTAGGTTTGGAGTAGTGCAGTACTCAATCAAAAGAGAGGGATGCGATGGGTAACACCTAGTATATTTGACATATGGCGTCCGAGTGATTTATGCCCTACAGTTGGAGTATGCACATTGTCTTCAACCTAATAATTAGCCAGGTGAGCTGATGAAAATTAACAAATTAACCATTGAACTTTGTATATATATTGAAAAACATTAAGCATCAACAGTCATACTAAAGGTCAAGAATTTTGATACCCTTTCGAGACAGTCAGTGATTTGAACGACAAGCAGAAAATCGGTGAATAATAATAATAATAATAATAATAATAATAATAATAATAATAATAATAATAATAATAATGTTAATAATAATAATAATAATAATAATAATAATAATAAATCAGATTAATGTTGTATGGAACAATATAACCTATTTTCATGGCAATGTCACATGGTAATGGCAGTATGTTAGTTTGCCTTGGACCGCGGTAGTGTAATCGCTACGCGAAAACGATTGTTATTCCCAAGGTCATTTCGTCTAGTCTAAATAAACAATGTTTTATTTTTATATTTATTTCAGAGTAACAGTAGATAGGGGTTCTTCCTACGTGACGAATGGCATTTTGCTTATTGCGTATTTCGAGTGTTAAGAGACCACATAATCTATCTCGCGAGAACGGGATGATAACTCGGGTGAATATATAGCCCTTTCTGAGCTCTCGTCAGTCAGTTGTATTCTTGATACCTAGAAGGCCGGATAGGATTTTTTATTGTTGAATCCAGATTGTTTTTGAAAATCATTTGTGTTTGGAATTTAATAATTTATTATCTAGAAAACCAAACGAGTGTACTGGTTTATAAATTCTGAGAAGAAGAAATTCAGTCGAAATTTATTCTGGAATTATTCGGAAACATAAACTGTGATTCAATTGAGGAATTGTTGATATTTTTACAAAGACCACATCTGACGTCATCGCCTTCCATATTTGAACGTCGGCGAGATTCGAACTTGGATTCTAATAGAACTATTTAGTGATAGGACTTGTAATTTTTCATTCTTAGGATTAAATTTTGGATTATATTCACAAACCGTAAGTCCTATTTTCCAATTTTTACATTGTTTTCTAGGGAAATAAATTATTTTGTTTAAATATACAAAGCTTGTTGTCTTCACTCTTTTCTTCTGTTACATTTGTACGAACCTACATGTAACAGGAGAAAATTGGGTCGCTCATCCTTGGGATATATGAATTTTGATTAAATATTTCAGAAAATTATTTTTTGAAATTTAAATTCCACTAGTGTCTAAATCCCAAGAACTATTTTACATTTTGTTTGAAATCTTTAGTGAAAACAAAAGACTTTCATTCACATTGTCATCAAAAGTGGAAACGTTTCTTTCTAATCCAACTCAGGAGCAGTTGGATAGTCTGAAAAAGGATGAGTTGCTTGAACTTGCCAGAAAGTAAGATCTTTTTGAAGCAAAATCTTCCTTAAAGAAACAAGAAATTAAAAATAGTTTGATCCAATATTTGGTGGGGAAAAATATTTTTGATAAAAGTGTTTTGGCATCGGTCAGTAAGTCTATGACAGGCACTGACATTAAAGTAATGGAATTAAAAATGAAATACAAAATGGAAGTAGAGTTAAGGAAGCTCGAGCTCAAGAAAGAGAAAGAACAAATGCAGTTGCAATTTGAAGAGAAGCAATTGCAATTACAAAAATTGAAAAATAGGAGAAAGATAAACAATTGCAATTTGAAGAGGAGGGAGAGAGAGAGAGAGAGAGAGAGGTAAACAATTACAATTTGAGAAAGAGGAGAGAGAGACAGATGCAATTACAAAGACAGAAGGATGAAAGGGAATTTCAAGTTAGAATGAAAGAATTTGAGCTGGCAAGTGACAAGCACGATCCCACTTTACATACAAATTCAAGTTTTGACATTACAAAAAATATTAGATTTGTTCCCCGTTTTAGTGAAAAGAAAGTAGACACATATTTTACTTATTTTGAAAAAATTGCTGAAAATTTGAAATGGCCAAGGGAGCATTGGGCTCAATTATTGCAATGTGTGCTTTTCGAAAAAGCCCGAAATATCTATGCATCCCTGTGAGTACAACAGAGTTCTGACTATGATTTGGTTAAGGAGTGCATTTTAAAGGGTTATGCGTTAGTCCCTGAGGCTTATCGGTAAAAATTCAGAAACTTTAAAAAAGAAGCTGGATAGACTTATGTTGAATTTGCCTGAGAAAAAGAACAGTTATTTAAGAGATGGTGCTTAGCCAAGAAAGTTGAACATGATTATGACAGTCTTGAACAACTTGTGTTACTTGAAGAGTTCAAAAACTGTGTTCCTAATGACATTAAGAATCATCTTGAAGAGCATAAGATTGAAACCTTGGAAAATGCTGCTCTTGCTGCCCATGAGTATTCCTTAACTCATAAAGTTCCTGTTGTAGGCAAATCATTCACTGAGCAGTCTACTGTTAGAATGGTATTCCAACCCCCAATACAACTCCTCTTAAAAATCAATCTGGTACAACTTCTAAAAATCAAGCTTCTGATAAACTTGATTCAAAATCCTTGTATATTCCTACGTGTACCTATTGCAAGAAAAAATGACACGTCATTTCTGATTGCTTCAAATTGAAATATAGGCATCAGAATCAAGATAGACCTATCCCAAATGCTCTTATTTCTAAGAGGTCAAGGTCACGGTCATGTATTGAAAGCAATACATTTGTTGGGTCTAATAAACCCCAGTCTGATTTTATTATGGAGAATTATGAACCATTCATGTCCAAGGGTTCTATATCACTCTTGGGTGATTTGGCCAATCCTATCCCTATTAAAATTTTAAGGGATACAGGAGCTTCTCAGAGTCTTTTATTATCAGGTACTTTGCCTTTTTCTGAGAAGTCCTTTTCTAATGAGAGTGTTCTCATTCAGGGAGTAGAGTGCAGCTTTGTTAATGTTCCTCTCCATTCTGTAAATTTGTCATCAGACTTAGTTTCAGGACCTGTGACAGTCGGAATAGTGTTTAACTTACCCGTTGAGGGCGTTCATTTGTTGCTAGGCAACGACCTAGCTGGAGACAAAGTTGTGGTTAATCCACTTTTAACTGACAAGCCTTCTTTGGATCAGAAAGTTGATCCTATTGAAAAAGAATACCCTGAGTTATGCCCAGCTTGTGCAGTTCCCAGAGCTATGTCAAAGAAAGCTCTTGAGAATGATTTTGATGAGGAAAATTTTCCCTTAGCTGACACATGTATTGGTCAGGCTCTTGATGAGGTCACTTTCACTTATAATTTGGATCAATCAAAAGGTATTGATCAGAGTGATCCTTTTCTAAATACTCATTCTATCAGGGTGACAAACGACAATCGCTTGTCGTCGAACAGGAAAAAGATCCTGAGATCTCCTGTTTGTTTCAGAGGGCCATTAGTGAAACTGAAGCCACTGAAGTACCTGTCTGTTATTTCATTAAAAACGGAATTCTTATGAGAAAATGGAGACCTCTCGAGGTACCTGCTAATGACGACTGGTCAGTGAACTATCAGATTGAAGTTGCAAAATCTTGCAGACAGGAAATACTTAGTTTGGCCCATGAAACTCCTCTGGCTGGTTATTTAGGGATAAATAAAACTTATCACAAGATCTTGACTCACCTTTATTGGCCAAAAATCAAAAGTGATGTTTGTAAATTTTGTAGATCTTGTCAGACTTGTCAAATGGTAGGAAAACCCAATCAGAAGATACCTAAGGCTCATCTGCAACCTATTCCTGCATTTGACGAACCATTTAGCAGTATTATGGTAGACTGTGTTGGTCCCTTACCTAAGACAAGGCAGGCAACCAATATTTGTTGACCATTATGTGTGCGCCAACAAAATTCCCAGAGGTGATTCCTTTGAGGAATACTATAGTAAAAGCTTTGATAAAGTTTTTTGCTCAATTTGGCCATCCCAAATGTGTCCAATCAGGTCAAAGGTCAAATTTCATGTCTGGAATTTTCCAGCTTGTTATACTTGAATTTGACACTCCGCAATTCAAGTCAAAAGTGAAACTATGGTTTCACAAATGTTTACTTGAGAGAACATTTTAGTCCTGTAATAGAGTTCATTCTCTCTTGCTCATTCTTCAAAATTTTCTTCAAGTTAGATTTTACGGCCCTTACAAAGTAAAGAAGAAATGAATGAGTTGAATTAGAATTATAGTACTCTGGTCTAAATAAATTAATGGAGTACTAGTATATTGAAAGAGATAGCCAAGTAAATTATACAATTAATTTAGTTGTACATGTCCCACCAACTGAGGATTTAAGTGAAGAAATTCAATTGGACACCGTTGATCTTGGAGCACCAAATCTCCAGAATTCAGAAATTATGAAAGATCTGGACCAGAAACTTTTACATTTGCAACAACAAAAAAGAAATGAACTTAAACAGTTATTATTCGAATATGAGCACTTGTTTCCGGATATTTCTACGAGGACAAACAAAATTTTTCATGACGTTGAAATTATAGATTCAAAACATGTGAAACACCCATCCAGGATGAACCCTCTCAAACAGAAATACTTGAAAAAGGAAATTCAGTATTTGTTGGAGAACGATTTCCTAGAGCCCAGTAAAAGTGATTAGAGTTCACCATGCATACTTGTTCCGAAACCGGATAAAACTTTCTGTATGTGCACTGATTATAGGAAGGTGAATAGTGTGACAAAAACAGATTCATTTCCATTACCAAGAATCGATGATTGTATTGATAAAATTGGAAATGCCAAGTACGTCACCAAATTTGACCTTCTGAAAGAATTGTGTCAAATTCCGCTTACGGAAAGAGCGAAAGAAATTTCGGCATTTGTGACTCCAGATGGACTCTGTCAATATAAATTAATGCCGTTTGGGATGAAGGGTTCCCCAAGTACGTTTCAACGCTTGATTAATATGATTACCTTTGGTCTAGATAATTGTGATGCTTATATTGATGATGTCATCATCTACAACGACACCTGGAAAGGACATCTAGCCACGATACGGAAATTCTTTGAAAGACTCACTGATGCTAATTTGACAATTAATTTATCTAAAAGTGAGTTCTGCTCGTGCTTGTGTAACTCTTCTAGAACATATTGTGGGACATGGTCAAGTTAAATCTATTGATGCTAAGGTTAAAGCTATCTCCGATTTTCCTGTGCCTGTCAGTAAAAAGCAATTAATGCGAGTTTTGGGTATGGCCGGATACTATTGAAAGTTTTGTTCCAATTTTTCTAATATTGCTGAATCTCTGAAAAATTTGTTAAGTAAGAGAAACACGTTTCTCTGGACCGAAAAAAGTCAGGAAGCTTTCGATAGGTTAAAAGCCATACTCAAAAGTGCGCCGGTTCTAACAACTCCAACTTTCAATCAGTTTTTTAAATTATCTGTGGATGCGAGTGATGTTGGGGTTGGAGCAGTATTGATTCAAGAAGATAGAAATGACATTGATCACCCAGTGTGCTATTTCTCTAAGAAATTAATTAAGCACCAAAAAAATTACTCAGCAATCGAGAAGGAATGTTTGGCTTTAATATTGACATTACAACATTTTGAAGTTTACATTAGCTCGGCTTCTTCTCTGGTTGTTGTTTATAGTGATCACAACCCCCTTACTTTCATCGACAAGATGAAAAACAAAAATCAAAGATTATTAAGCTGGAGTTTGTTTATGCAAGAGTATAATCTCAACATCAGGCACATCAAAGGAAAATACAATTTGATTGCAGATGCACTTTCCCGTGTATAGAAATATTATTTCATATACACTTTATATAATTCATAATAATTTTCTTATGTAATTTTGTTTACTTCATGTATTATTTACATATGGTAAAAAGAAAGCTTTATTATAAAAAATCTTTCTTTTTCCTTTATGGGGGGAAGTGTTACGTATATGTAATTAAATTGCTTGTGTGTTAGTTTTAAAATTATTTTTTATTTTATTTTTGTTTCATTACATTTTATTGTAACGATTATTGCAGGGATTCGAAATTCTTTTTCAGTAATTCTGTTTATCTAAGACGTAAAACGTATTACAATAGTAATATTTTTAGTTTACCTTGGTCCTCGGTAGTGTAATCGCTACGCGAAAACGATTGGCTATTCCGAAGGTCATATCGTCTAGTCTAAATAAACAATGTTATAGTTTTATATTTATTTCAGGGTAATAGTAGATAGGGGTTCTTCCTACGTGACGAATGGCATTTTGCTTATTGCGTATTTCGAGTGTTAAGAGACCACATAATCTATCTCGCGAGAACGGGATGATAATTCAGGTGAATATATAGCCCTTTCTGAGCGCTCGTCAGTCAATTGTATTCCTGATACCTGGAAGGCCGGATAGGTTTTTTTGCTGTTGAAACCAGATTGTTTTTGAAAATCATTTGTGTTTGGAATTTAATAATTTATTATCTAGAAAACCAAACGAGTGTACTGTTTTATAAAATTCTGGGAGAAAAAACTTCAGTGAAAATTTATTCTGGAGTTATTTGGAAACATAAACTGTGATTCAATTGAGGAATTGTTGATATTTTTACAAAGACCACATCTGACGTCATCGCCTTCCATATTTGAACGTCGGCGAGATTCGAACTTGGATTCTAATAGAACTATTTAGTGATAGGACTTGTATTTTTTCATTCTTAGGATTAAATTTTGGATTATATTCACAAACCGTAAGTCCTATTTTTCAATTTTTACATTGTTTTCTAGGGAAATAAATTATTTTGTTTAAATATACAAAGCTTGTTGTCTTCACTCCTTTCTTATGTTACATTTGTACGAGCCTACACGTAACAGTATCCATTATTTCTTTTGAGGGTCGAGTGCTATGCTGTAGCATATATTCCAGCTTATTTGCCTGAACATATTTATCGAAATAGATGCATTTTTATTTAACCTTTCATGGTTATTAATCAAACGCAAGAATTTACTTTCAAATTTACTTTAGACTGGTTCATTTGTCTGTCTTCAAAATTAGAGAATACTTTCAAATAGTACCTATCTTCATCTATTGCTTATTTTTTTGTTTGAATGATGTTCCTCTAATCGTGATGTTGTGTGATGTTAAACTTTCTGGACTTAGGACATACAACAGCCAGATGTTGCCATTCACACTCCCAGGCTCACTTGTTTATGTCGCAATTTCCTGTCACATTTGTGTTTCGGATGAAATCTCCTATTAATTTATTGCATGATAATGTAAATTCAACCACCAGCCGTTTCTATCAATATTCCTAGGATTATTTGATTCTTCATAATCTGATATTTTGCTCTATATTAGTGCAAGGAATCTTTACTGTTAAATTAGGAAAGGTAATTATCTAATATGATGACTCGTTTATACGTAATAAATTGTGTTTTATTGACTTTAATCTTCGTCTCGTTAGCAATGCAGTGAAATTTAGTGACTGGGCATGTATAACTTGTAGTTCTCCTCAGTTCTTTTCAATTGAATTGTGCCATTGATAATTTATCATTAAATGGTTCTGTACAGTTCATTCTTACCGACCGATCTAGTACGATATAAAAGACGTTTCCTGTCATAAGTTTCCTTAAAAAACTCTTGTGCAATGCATCATTGATCATCGATCTACTATTGTTCCAAATTCAAATGAAATCTTGGTAAAATAGTTTATTTGGTAAATTACGCAAATGTGTTCTGACTGCAAGTTCTCATACATTAGACAAGTCATTACCATCCAAATATAGTGGTACACGATTATTCAAAACATAAAAACAAAAGAAAACAAAACAGCGTCAACCTTGACAAATAAGATGTACTGATAGGTAAAGGATAACGGTTCAAACGAAGAAATTTTGAGTTACGTTAAGTCAACATTCTAATTTGTCCAATTTTCCTTCTACAATACGTGCTTCACGTTTATAATTTTATACCTTATTTCACGTATATTTTCTATTTTGTCTTTCCACGTAGGCTATAAGTTAATCGCAATTGCAATTGTAACACTTCAAACTTTTAAACACGTACACTGTAGAAGAAATTTGCCATTTACATGTGTAGAATAGCATTGCTTACTTCTGGATATCACCTGAATGTTCCGTGGAAGTGCTTCTTCAAAATCAGTATATCTGCACACTGATACGCGTAATGGATTTGTTTTAGTCCTGTAGTGTAAACAGTATTACGAAACTAACTGATTTTTGGTTAATATTTGATGTCATTATTTGTGGCTTGATGTTATATGGAAGCATTAATACTGCATAGCTTTGAACAAACTTTTATCCCATCCAAACTTTAAATAAAATGTACGTTATTGAGGATTCCTATAATGTTGTTTTTATTGCATCTTCCTTAAATGTTTTATACACGACTCAAAATCAAACTTCAACTGAATGCAATATATCTTTGCGACTTTATGTATAATAAAGCTAAAACGAGTAGTGTCCACTCGATCTTTTTACTTCGCTGAACTCACCATCACGATATTGGTTATCAGAGGCACGAGAAGGCGTTACTCATTCCTGCTGGAAGTCGTCACTCAGTTCATTGAGCTGTTGCTGCTCACCCCTGTTGGAGAAGACAACTCTTTCTCGGGTGTTTTCCGTCTTTTGTTGGACGTGGCCAAGGATCAATGCCTCACTGGCAACAATACCATACAAATGATTAAACTGATGTATTGTAAGTTGATCTGTGCCGATTCCAAGAGATGTAACATTTACAGGTGTAAATAGTTCAGTTTAATTTACTGCCTGTAAATATTTAGAAAATTGGTAACCATATAATTCAACATGCATATGGTACACCTGATGTTAGCTGATCCAGGTACATGTATTATGTTTAGTTGCATTATCAATTTTATCACCTGCATATTCAGCAAATGTTACAATAAAAGTTGAAAGATGTATAGCAAATGAAATGATCTCAGGTTGAGCAAAGTATTGTATGCCCACTTTCAATAGCTTACAGATGAATACCCTACCGTGTGAAAAAGCCGACTTTCAAATTGGTTCAATCAGAAATTTACAAACCCACTTGCCTGACTCCCATAAGAAGATCGAATTTGGTATGGGCAAGCTCAAGTGTGCATGGCAGTTGCCCGCCGCCAATTCGAAAATAATAAAAGATAAACTAATATTTTTAAAGTCAGTTGTCTGGTAAAATAAACAAAACACTGTCTTTGTGCGATCCATTTATCCAACAGATTATGTCATCTAATTTACGTGTCATTTCCATCTTGTAGTGAAGGCCCGTCCTGCATTTTCTAGCGCAAATGTGACACTGTGAATATTTACTCTTTTAAGCAATTTGACAAATACAGAATTCATATTTTTTTTATAACTTGCGAGTTATATTTAATCGTAATGTTTGTTTATATCTGGGATTTGCCGACTTTCAGGTCCTAAGTTAATCTGCGGCAGTTTGTTAGATTGCTGATTCTAAACCATAGCGCTTCTAAAATTGTTTTCACTCATATCACTGATTTTATGGCATGGCATGTAGGTGCTCATTGTAAATAATAATCTCGTGATATTACTTTGACAAGTGTATTTGGAAATAAAAGGCATACCTCCCTAACGAAGAACCACCAGAGGATTTCATCAAAGCATAATTGATGTTACAAAAATACAGCACCCACCAGCGGTGTTTATTATCTGTTGTTTACATGATAATTACAGAATATCAGTATATCCCCACCACTTGACAAGCGCCAAAAAAGATAAAAATTAGTCTTCTCAAATTGTTTTCTAAAAGTTGGATTGTCAAATAGTACGATGCATGCCGCTGATTTTAAGGCGAGAAGATGATAATTGTTAAGTGAATGGATAAAATGTGTGTTCGCAAATTCTTCAGTTTTGGATAAAACTAAATCAGTATATTCTCGCATTCATTCTCTCACTCACTCTTTCACATAAATCTAGCTATTTCTAAACCTTTTCTACCTATCCATTTGTCTGTCTATAGACACGAATATGTCTGAATGCTTTTCTAGCTATATCTGCATTCTAATCTCTCTAATCTACATATCTAGATGTACTGTTTACGTACATATTTTTTGATAACCTTACTTATCAGCTTATGGATTTAAGATGCCAGTAAAGATATAAAGAAACCAAGAGTTTCAATAAATGTAATGTAATTTCCTAAAAGTACACCATAGTACGTCTTATTGTTTCCTCATGTTGGACAATTATGCTTGGAAAAACCTCAGATTTTCCACGTGCAAGTAAACATTTTGTCCTTGGAAAGCTTATACTTATGAAAGTTTTAAATCCCTGGTTTAATTATACAGGATTATTGCAGTTATTGGTAATCGTTGCAGTCTCGGCTAAACATTAAATAATGTAAATATCTTCAACTGTTCTTGAAAATGCCAGAAGAGGCAAGTCATGAATTTCACTCGGTACCGTCACTGACTTAAATATCTGGACATTAAAAGTAATGCCTTTTCTACCTGGATAAATTGTATTCTAATGAAACTTTCAATTGTTATCAATTGAAGCGACTGACATTTTCATTGGGTCTTGAAACTGGACTTGCAGAACTTGGTTGTGTTACTTGCTTTCAGGCTAAACAGGTACACTGTCAAGATATTGTTTCAGCGGTTTCTTGACAAAATGGTCTGGTTGCATATCTCGTGCTTGTTTCCCGTTATCTTTTTAATAATATGTCAGTCTATACATCATGTACATGCACTGCCGTTTGTGGCTGTCCCTAAATTATATACTTACTTTAATATCTGTAAACAACAGGCAAGTTCAGAACGTCTTAATTTTTAATCTGTTCAAATGGATCGGTTCAAATCCACCAAGTCAAAATCATCACCACTGTGACATAAATTATAATAAATAACACAAATGGTTAACTGAAGTGAGTGATAATAAAGATCGTTTTCATAACATATTGTTTGTGTTTGCTAAAATGATATACAAATATTATCTTGCCTCTGAAAATATGAAATAAATCTACGTTTTCCTTTAACAAAAAGCATGAACACAAATATGGCAATGATTGCCTTAATTATATAAATGAACCCAATCACTTATATTGATGCTACTTTTTAATTTAATAGAAAATACAATTATTTTGTAATAATATTCTAGGTATGAAGACCAAAGTAATTACATCCTAAATGGTGTTATGAAGGGAAATTGAGAAAAATATAATACATACTACTTGCATATTGGCGTTCTGAGTGCTTTTACACAAATATCTTTATTAGTATCTTTAATGTGCCCATAACTTGCTTTATTTAGGGAACAGTTTATTATGACTTGAAGAGCACAGCATATGTATCTATTCCTTCCTATGACAACATCTTTAGTCAATTTACATCATACTTGTGTCTCAATATGGCCATTCATTGAGAAGGTGAAGGGATAAAAAGATTTTTAAGACGACCACTATGGTAGCATTCATGGATCAATTTAGATGAAACTGTGTGCCTGGTTTCATTACTGTCTTCAGCAGTTTGGAATGAGCCGCAATAATAAACAACTAATAGATGTAGAGTGATGGATGCAGGAAAATCAAAGCCAGGAGAGATAAAAACAGACTTAACTATACATTATGACTTGAAACTATCATAAAGTCGAAAAATTAACATACCATGGAGTATTTTAAAAAAATATTTCCAACAATGACTCCTGTCAGCACATTGAAAGTTCGGTCTTGCTGATAGTTTTCCAGAGCATTCACTATTACATAAAATGCACCTGGGGGATTTTTCTTAACTATATGGAGGAGTTGAACATGCGTCTCCTTTCCTTCCTACATATGGTCTGGCATTCAACCTCAGTTAAAATATTATCTTCAGTCAGGAAATGTAAAACATATTTAGAATAAAGCTTTTTATCGCTGACCACCCTGTTGTGATCTCTTCAATCCTAACATGCCTCCTTTAGCAGAGCATTCACTAGAACATAAAATGCACCTCCGAGATTTTTCTTAACTATATGCAGAAGTTCATCATGCGTCTTCTTCTCTCCTTCCTACATTTGGTCTGACATGCTACCTCAGTTAAAATATTATCTTCAGTCAAGAGATGTTAAACGTTTTTAGGATAAAGATCTTTTGATATGGCTTTTTTATTGATGACCATGCTGTCCTGAAGTCTTTAAACCTAACATACCTCTTTTCCAGCATATTCACTAGAACATCAGATGCACCTGGGAGATTTTTCTTAATATATGCATAACTTTATCAATCGTTTCCTTCTCTCGTTCATACATATGCTCTGGCATTCAACCTCAGTTCAAATATCTTCTGTCAAGAAATGTGAAATATTTTTAGTAAAAAGCTCTTCTGGCGGGGCTTTCGTTATCGATGACCGTGCTCTCGTGATGTCTTCATACCTAACATGCCTCTATTTCCAGCACATTCACAAGAACATAAAGTGCATCTGGATGATTTTTCTTCACTTTATGCAGAAGTTTATCATGCGTCCCTTCTCTCCTTCCTTCATATTGTGTGACATTCAACCTCAGTTAAAATAGTATATTCAGTCAGAAAATATAAAACAGTTTTAGGATAAATCTTTTAATCGATGACCATGCTGTCGTGATGTCTTCAAACCTAACATGCCTCTTTTTCCAACGCAATTACTAGAACATAAAGTGCGTCTGGGAAATTTTTCTTCACTATATGCAGAAGATTGTCATGCGTCTCCTTCTCTCCTTCCTACATATGGTCTTTCATTCAGCTGCAGTTAAAATAGTATCTCCAGTCAAGAAACGTAAAACATTTTTAGGATAGAGCTGTTCTGATAGTGATTGCTCTTTATCGACGACCATGTTGTCGTGATAACATCAAACCTAACATGCCTCTTTTTCCAGAGCATTCATTAGAACATTAAATGCACCTGATAGATTTTTTTATTATATGCAGAAGTTTATCATGCGTGTTCTTCTCTACTTCCTTCATTTGGTCTGGAATTCAATCTCAGTTAAAATATTATCTTCAGTCAGGAAATGTTAAAGATTTTTAGGATCATGCGTGTTATCGATGACCATGCTGTCGTTATGCCTTCAAATCTAACATGCCTCTTTTTCAATCGCATTCACTAGAACATAAAATGCACCTGGGAGTTGTTTCTCCATTATATGCAGAAGTTTATGAATCATACACATCCTTCTCTTCTTAGTACATATGGTCTGCCATTCAGCCTCATTAAAAATATTATTTTCAGTCAGAAAAAGGAAAATATTTTTGGTATAAAGCTTTTTATCGATAACCATACTATCGTGATGACTTCAAACCTAATATATCTCTTTTTCCAGAGCATTCACTAGAACATAAAATGCACCTCGCAGATTTTTCCTTCGCTGTATGCACAAATTTATAACTCGTCTGCTTCTCTCCTTCCTACATATATTCTGGCATTCAACCTCAGTTAAAATATTATGTTCAGTTCAGAAATGTAAAACATCTTTAGGATAAAGCTCTTATGATGGGGTTTTTGTTTTATCGACGACCATGTTGTCGTGATGTCTTCCAGCATAACATGACTCTCTTTCAAGTGCATTCACTCGAAGATAAAATGTACCTGGGAGTGGTTTCTTCACTATATGCAGACGTTTATGTGTCGGGCGTAGCTTGTTACGGATGACCATGCTGTCGTGATGTCTTCAAATCTAACATGCCACTCTTCCCAGAGAATTCACTAGAATCTAAAAAGCACCAGCGAGATTTTTCTTCACTATATAAAGAAGTTTATCATGCGTTTACTTCTCTCCTTCCTACATTTGCTCTGGCATTCAACCTCGGTTAAAATATTATCTTCAGTTAAATGTGAAACTTTTTTCGGATAAAGTTCTTCCGATAGGGCGTTTGAATCGACGACCATGTTGTCGTGATGTCTTCAAACCTAGCATAACTCTTTTTCCAGAGCATTCACTAGAACATAAAATGCACCTGGGAGATATTTCTTTAATATCTGTAGAAGTTCATCATACGTATCCTTCTCCCCTTCCTACATTTAGTGTCGTTCAACCTCACTTGAATTGTTATCTTTAGTAAAGAAGTGAAAAAGACTTTGCGCAGAAAGCTCTTGTGATAGGTGACCATGCTGTCGTGATGTCTACCAACCTAATATACGTGTTTTTCCAGCTCATTCACTAGAACATAAAATGTACCTGGGAGATTTTTCTTCACTATATGCAGATGTTCATCTTGAGTCTCTGTCTCTCCTTCGTATATATAGTCTGGTATTCAGCCTCAGTTAAAATATTATCTTCAGTCAGAAAATGTAAAACTTTGTTAGGAAGGAGATAAAATGCATCTGGGAGTTTTCCTTCCCTATATGCAGAAGTTTATGTATCATGCGCATCCTTTGCTCCTTAGTACATATGGTGTGGCATTCAACCTGAGTTAAAATATGATCTTCATTCTGAAAATGTAAAACAGTTTTAGAATAAAGCTTGTTATCGATGACCATGCAGTCGTGATGTCTTCAAACCCAAAATGCCTCTTCTTCCAGAACATAAACTAGAACACCAAATGCACCTGGGAGATTTTTCTTAACTATATGCAGATGTTTGTCATGCGTTTCCTTCTCTCTTTCCTACATATGGTCTGGCATTCAACCTCAATTAAAATATTATCTTCAGTCCAGAAATGTAAAACATTTTTAGCAAAAAGCTCTTCTGAGGGCTTTTCTTATCGTTGTGCATGCATTCACAAGAACATAAAATGTACCTGGGAGATTTTTCATCACTTTATGCAGAAGTTTATCATGCGTCTCCTTATCACCTTCCTACATATGGTGTGGCATTCAAATTCAGTTAATATATTATCTTCAGTTAGAAAATATCAATTTTTTTAGGATAATGCTTTTAATCGATGACAATGCTGTCGTGATGTCTTCAAACCTAATATGCCTTTTTTTCCAGCGCATTCACTAGAACATAAAATGCATCTGGGAATGTTTTCTTCACAAAATATTCAGACGTTTATCGTGCGTCTCCTTCTCTCTTTCCTACACATGCTCTGGCATTTAACCGCAGTTCAAATAGCATCTTCCGTGAAGAAGTGTAAAACATTTTTAGTATAAAGCTCTTCTGATATGGCATTTTTTTTTTTCGAGGATCATGTTGTCGTGTTGACTTCAAACCAAACATGCCTGGGGGATCTTTTTAATTATATGCAGAAGTTTATCATGCGTATCCTTCTCTTCTTCCTACATTTGGTCTGGCATTCAACCTCATTTAAAACATTATCTTCAGTCAGGAAATGTAAAACATTTTTAGGATAAAGCTTGTTATCAATGACCATGCTCTCATGATGTCTTCACATCTATAATGTTTCTTTTCCAGCGCATTCAATAGAACATAAAATGGACTTGGCAGATATTTATTAACTGTATGCACAAGTTTATCATGCATCTCTTTCGCTCATTCATACATATGGTCTGGCATTCAACCTGAGTTTAAATATCTTCAGACGCGAAATGAAAAACATTTTTAGGATAAAGCATTTTACCGATGACCATGCTGTCGTGATGTCTTGAAACCTAACATGCATACATTCCCAGAGCATTCACTAGAACATAAAATCCTCCTGGGGCATTTTTCTTATATGCTGAAGGTTTTGTTTCATGCGTATCCTTCTCTCTTTCCTACATGTGGTCTGCCGTTCAATCTCAGTTAAAATATTCTCGTTAATCGAGAAATCTAAAACATTTTTAGGACAAAGCTCTTGCGACAGTGCTTTTTTTATAGATCACCTTGCTCTCGTGATGTCTTCAAACCTAACATGCCCCATTTTCCAGAGAAATCAGTAGAATATGAAATCAACCAAGGCGATTTTTCTTCACTGTATGCATAAGTTTATCAACCGTCTCCTTTTCTCCTTCCAACACATGGTATGGCATTCAATCTCACCTAAAATATTATCTTCATTCAAGGAATGTAAAGCAATTTTAGGATAGAGCTTTTTTTGTTGATGACCATGCTGTCGTGATGTGTTGAAACCTAGCATCCGTCTATTTCGAGAGCATTCACTAGAACATAAAATGCGCCTGGTAGAATTTTCATTACTATATGGAGGTGTTGATCATTCGTCTCCTTCTCTCCTTCTTACATATGATCTGGCATTCAATCTCAGTTAAAATATTATCTTCAGTCAGGAAATGTAAAATACTTTTAGGATAAAGCTTTTTTCGATGACTACCCTGTTGTGATCTCTTCAAACTTAACATGCCTCCTTATCCAGTGCATCCACTAGACCATACATGGCATCTCGGGGATATTTCTTAACTATATGCAGAAGTTTATCAGACTTCTCCTCTCCTTCCTACATTTTGTCTGACATTTAAACTCAGTCAAAATATTATCTTCAGTCAAGAAATATAAAACATTTTTAAGTTAAAGCTACTCTGAGAGGGCTATTTTTATTCGATAAAAAAGCCATATCAAAAGATCTTTATCCTAAACATGTTTTACATCTCTTGACTGAAGATAATATTTTAACTGAGGTCGCGTGTCAGGCCATATGTAGGAAGGAGAGAGGGAGACGGATGATAAACTTCTGCATATGGTGAAGGCAAATCCACCGGTGCATCTTATGTTGTAGTGAATGCTCTGGAAAAGGAGGCGTGTTAGGTTTGAAGAGATCCCAACAGGGTGGTCAGCGATAAAAAGCTTTATTCTAAATATGTTTTACATTTCCTGACTGAAGATAATATTTTAACTGAGGTTGAATGCCAGACCATATGTAAGAAGGAGAGAAGGAGACGGATGATAAACTTCTGCATATAGTGAAGAACAATCCCCCAGGTCCATTTTATGTTCTAATGAATGCTCTGGAAGACTATCAGCAAGATCGTACTTTCAATGTTCTGACAGGAGTCATTGTTGGAAATATTTTTATAAAAGAATCCATGTTATGTTAATTTTTCGACTTCATGCTAGTTTCAAGTCATAATGCATAGTTAAGTCTGTTTTTATCTCTCCTGGCTTTGATTTTCCTGCATCCATCACTCTACATCTATTAGTTGTTTATTATTGCGGCTCATTCCAAACTGCTGAAGACAGTAATGAAACCAGGCACACAGTTTCATCTAAATTGATCCATGAATGCTACCATAGTGGTCGTCTTAAAAAAATCTTTTTATCCCTTCACCTTCTCAATGAATGGCCATATTGAGACACAAGTATGATGTAAATTGACTAAAGATGTTGTCATAGGAAGGAATAGATACATATGCTGTGCTCTTCAAGTCATAATAAACTGTTCCCTAAATAAAGCAAGTTATGGGCACATTAAAGATACTAATAAAGATATTTGTGTAAAAGCACTCAGAACTCCAATATGCAAGTAGTATGTATCATATTTGTCTCAGAATTTCCCTCCATAGCACGATTAGGATGTAATTACTTTGGACTTCATACCTAGAATATTATTACAAAATAATTGTATTTTCTATTAAATTAAAAAGCAGCATCAATATAAGTGATTGGGTTCATTTATATACTTAAGGCAATCATTGCCATATTTGTGTTCATGCTTTTTGTTAAAGGAAAACGTAGATTTATTTCATATTTTCAGAGGTAAGATAATATTTGTATATCATTTTAGCAAAGACAAACAATATGTTATGAAAACGATCTTTATTATCACTCACTTCAGTTAACCATTTGTGTTATTTATTATAATTTATGTCACAGTGGTGATGATTTTGACTTGGTGGATTTGAACCGATCCATTTGAACAGATTAAAAATTAAGACGTTCTGAACTTGCCTGTTATTTACAGATATTAAAGTAAGTATATAATTTAGGGACAGCCACAAACGGCAGTGCATGTACATGATGTATAGACTGACATATTATTAAAAAGAAAACGAAAAACAAGCATGAGATATGCAACCAGACCATTTTGTCAAGAAACCGCTGAAACAATATCTTGACAGTGTACCTGTTTAGCCTGAAAGCAAGTAACACAACCAAGTTCTGCAAGTCCAGTTTCAAGACCCAATGAAAATGTCAGTCGCTTCAATTGATAACAATTGAAAGTTTCATTAGAATACAATTTATCCAGGTAGAAAAGGCATTACTTTTAATGTCCAGATATTTAAGTCAGTGACGGTACCGAGTGAAATTCATGACTTGCCTCTTCTGGCATTTTCAAGAACAGTTGAAGAATGAAAGATATTTGCATTATTTAAAGTTTAGCCGAGAGTGCAACGATTATCAATAACTGGAATAATCCTGTATAATTAAACCAGGGATTTAAAACTTTCATAAGTGTAAGCTTTCCAAGGACAAAATGTTTACTTGCACGTGGAAAATCTGAGGTTTTTCCAAGCATAATTTTCTAACATGAGCAAAACAATAAGATGTTGTATGGTGTATGTTTAGGAAATTACATTACATTTATTGAACTTCTTGGTTTCTTTATATCTTTACTGGCATCTTAAATCCATAAGCTGATAAGTAAGGTTATCAAACAATTAATATGTACGTGAACAGTACCTGTAGATATGTAGATTAGTGAGATTAGAATGCAGGTATATTTAGAAAAGCATTCAGACATATTCGTGTCTATAGACAAATAAATGAATAAGCATATAAAGGTTTAGAAATAGGTAGATTTATGTGAAAGAGTGAGTGAGAGAATGAATGCGAGAATATACTGATTGAGTTTTCTCAAACCTTAAGGATTTGCGAACACATAATTTATCCATATACTTAATAATTATCATCTTCTCGCCTTGAAATCAGCAACATGCATCGTACTATTTGACAATCCGACTTTTAGAGAACAATTTGAGAAGACTTATGTTTATCCTTTTGGTTGCTTGTCAAGTGGTGGGGATATACTGATATTCTGTAATTATCATATAAACAACAAATAATAAACACCGCTGGTGGGTGCTGTATTTTTGTAACATCAATTATGCTTTGAATAAAAGCCTCTTGTGGTTCTTCATTAGGGAGGAATGCCTTTTATTTCCAAATACACTTGTCAAAGTAATATCACGAGATTATTATTTACAATGAACACCTATTTGCCATAAAATCAGTGATATGAGTCAGAGTCAAAATAATTTTAGAAACGATATGGTTTAGAATCAGCAATGTAACAAACTGCCGCAGATTAACTTAGGACCTGAAAGTCTGCAAATCCCAAATATAAATAAATATTACGATTAAATATAACTCGCAAGTTATAAAAAAAATATGAATTCTGTATTTGTCAAATTGCTTAAAAGAGTAAATATTCACAGTGTCACATTTGCGCTAGAAAATGCAGGACGGGCCTTCACTACAAGATGGAAATGACACGTAAATTAGATGAAACATTCTGTTGGATAAATGAATCGCACAAAGACTGTTTTCGTTATTTTACTCAGACAACTGACTTTAAAAATATTAGTTTATCTTTTATTATTTTGGATTTGGCTGTGGACCACTGCCATGCACACTTGAGCTTGCCCATACTAAATTCGATCTTCTTATGGGAGTCAGGCAAGTGGTTTTGTAAATCTCTGATTGAACCAATTTGAAAGTCGGCTTTTTCACTGGTTGGATATTTATCTGTAAGCTATTGAAAGTGGGCATACAATACTTTGCTCAACCTGAGATCATTTCATTTGCTATACATCTTTCAACTTTTATTGTAACATTTGCTGAATATGCAAGTGATAAAATTGATAATGCAACTAAATATAATACATGTACTTGGATCAGCTAACATCAGGTGTACCATATGCATGTTGAATTATATGGTTACCAATTTTCTAAATATTTACAGGCAGAAAATTAAACTAAACCATTTACACCTTTAAATGGTACATCTCTTGGAGTCAGTACAAATCAACTTACAATACATCAGTTTAATCATTTGTATGGTATTGTTGCCAGTGAGGCATTGATCCTTGGCCACATCCAACAAAAGACGGAAAACACCCGAGAAAGAGTTGTCTTCTCCAACAGGGGTGAGCAGCAACAGCTCAATGAACTGAGTGACGACTTCCAGCAGGAATGAGTAACGCCTCTGCCTCTGATAACCAATATCGTGATGGTGAGTTCAGCGAAGTAAAAAGATCGAGTGGACACTACTCGTTTTAGCTTTATTATACATAAAGTCGCAAAGATATATTGCATTCAGTTGAAGTTTGATTTTGAGTCGTGTATAAAACATATAAGGAAGATGCAATAAAAACAACATTATAGGAATTCTCAATAACGTACATTTTATTTAAAGTTTGGATGGGATAAAAGTTTGTTCAAAGCTATGCAGTTTTAATGCTTCCATATAACATCAAGCCACAAATAATGACATCAAATATTAACCAAAAGTCAGTTAGTTTCGGAATACTGTTTACACTACAGGACTAAAACAAATCCATTACGCGTATCAGTGTGCAGATATACTGATTTTGAAGAAGCACTTCCACGGAACATTCAGGTGATATCTAGAAATAAGTAACATTATTCTACACATGTAAATGGGAAAATTCTTCTACAGTGTACGTGTTCAAAATTTTGAAGTCTTGCAATTGCAATTGCGAAGAACTTATAGCGTACGTGGAAAGACAAAATAGAAAATATACGTGAAATAAGGTATAAAATTATTAAAGATAAGCACGTATTACAGAAGGGAAATTGTACAAATTAGAGAGAATGTTGACTTAACGTAACTCGAAATATCTTCGTTTGAACCGTTATCCTTTACCTATTAATACATCTTATTTGCCTCGGTTGCCGTTGTTCTGTTTTCTTTTGTTTTCATGTTTTGAGTAATCGTGTACCACTATATTTAGATGGCAATGACTTATCTAATGGTATGAGAACCTGGAGTCAGAACACATTTGCGTAATTCATCAAATAAACTATTTTACCAAGATTTCATTTGAATTTGGAACAATAGTAGATCGATGATCAATGATGCATTGCACAGTAAAGTTTTTTAAGGAAACTTATGACAGTAAACGTCGTTTAAATTGCATTTGATCGGTCGGTAAGAATCAACTGTACAGAACCATTTAATGATAAATTATCAATGCTAACGAAACAAAGATTCACATCAGTAAGACACAATTTATTACGTACAAACTAGCCATCATATTAGATAATTCCTTTTCTAATTTAACAGTAAAGATTCCTTGCACAAATACAGAGCAAAATATGAGATTATGAAAGAATCAAATAAACCTAGGAATATTGATAGAAACGGCTGGTGGTTGAATTTACATTATCATGCAATAAATTGATAGGAGATTTCATTGAAACACAAATGTGACAGGCAATTGGGACATAAACAAGTGAGCCTGGGAGTGTGAATGGCAACATCTGGCTGTTGTATGTCCCAAGTCCAGAAGGTTTAACATCTCAAAAATCACGATTAGGGGAACATCATTCAAACAAAAACAGAAGCAATAGATGAAGATAGGTACTATTTGAAAGTATTCTCTGATTTTGAAGACAGACAAATGAACCAGTCAAAAAAGTAAAATTAAAAGTAAATTCTTGCGTTTGATTAATGACCATGGAAGGTTAAATAAAAAAGATCTAGTTGGATAAAAATATTGAGGCAAATAAGCTGCGACATATTCTATTGCATAGCACTCGACGCTCAAAAGAAAGAATTGATACAAAGAATCAACGTATGTAAGATGTAGTTTAACTACCCAAGTTGAAAACAGGAAATCTATCTCTTACTCTGTTTTGACATTTTAAAACACTCTTGAAAAGTTAATGAAGCTAATTATTTTAAGAATAGCAAGGTTAAAACTCAGATGAAAAAGTCATAATCAATTTTCAAAATTCCACATCAACTTCAAACGTGATAATGAACATTGCGTATAGTACTGACGGCATACTGCCATTACCATGTGACATTGCCATGAAAATAGGTTATATTGTTGAATACAACATCAATTTGATTGATTATTATTATCTTTATTATCTATTGTTATTATTTAGCGATTTCAGCTTGTCGTTCTCATCATTGACTGTCTCAAACGGGTATCAAAATTCTCGACTTCTAGTATGACTGTTGATGCTTAATGTATTTATATATACAAAGTCCAATGGTTAATTTGTTAATTTTCATCTGTTTACCTGGCTATTTATAAGGTTGAAGACAATGTGCATACTCCAACTGTAGGGCATAAATCACTCGGGCGCCATATGTCAAATATACTAGGTGTTACCCATCCCATCCCTCTATTTTGATTTAGTGCTGCACTACTCCAAATCTAAATACAAAATGTTACTTCATTATTTATTCACATCCGCTATCAAAATGTCAGACTGTCGGTAGAAAGTCGCGTCTGTTACAATAGTCACTATATAAAGTCCACTAATCGACAACAGGTCGGATATAGGCAGCTGGAACCTGAAGCTGAAGGAAGAATCAAGGTGAGTCTGTAAAGGGTGACATAGTAAGGTTCTCCTCTTTCTTTTACAATACGCAGGCACATTTCTAATATGCACATCTATCATGAACACTTAAATAGTTTTTTCACTGTTAAAATGAAATTCTCAAATCTCTCTGACAGGTGATGTTATTAAATGGCATATCCGCAATATAACGTATCAATGAAGTTTCTTTCTTGTCTAAATATTTTATGTATAAATATTTAAACGTTTCATCAAGTAATATAAAAGTTGTAGGTAGGCGGCAAACAAATGGCAAATCTTTTTGTAACTCGTTATGCCTGCCAATCAACGACAGTGAACTTGGATATGGTAACGTGTTCTATGCGATCTAAGATTGCATTTCATAGCAAGAGCCGTAAATTGAAGCAAAGGATTTTGCAACATTAACATGATTATGTGGCTCTCTTAATGTATACTAATATTTAAAGGTTGCAAAAGTGCACACCGAAGTCATGAACAAAGGTTAGATTCATCGGGCTCTGCGCTAACGCCAGGCAGTGGAGATCACCTGTAAATCATGACTGATAGTTAATCAAGGAAACTGTAGCAAACCTGCGGAATATCTCCAACACAATCAGCCTATAACTAACTTGAAGGTTGTCCAATTCAAGTGTAGAACACTTGCTCTCGCTCTCGCTGTCCCAGCACCAGTTCCAGGCAACCTGAACATGACCCAAAACCTGTTCTTCCCCCACAAAGTGTATTAGATCGAAACGAAATACAATGCATATACAATAAAACAATGTGTTAAAAATTGGGGATCGAGAAACTGGTTTTCCAACACGCTCGTATTAGAAATTAATCATTATTAGCATTATACCGATCACAAGCATTCAAGCTATTACTGAAACCTAACAAAGCTGACCTGGACGATCTGGATGGAGTCTGGTAATGCAAATGTGGCATGACATCAGCACGAAGGGACAATCCCATTATATTCCTCTATAATTTGAGTGGGGATGAAATGTAAAATCAAAAGCAATTCGTTTTGCTTAATACCTTTGATTGCTTCATTTCAAGCAGCTAATGGAATTACAATACATACAATATTTGAGATGGAATATAAAACAGAACTTTACTACAATTTTCAGACAAAGGCAGCGGGAAAATGCAGAAACTTTTCATTGTGGTCTTCCTTTTCTCCATGTTCGGTTTTATACTGGGGCAAGGACCTAGTAAGTATTTTACTTTGTCGTTCGTCGGACTTCATGTCTATATATCCGTTTCACTAAATCTAAACTTAGAAAATTACATGTAATGTTAATGCTAGAGGTGAGATATTGTGTACTGAAAGGAATTTTATCTCGATTGTAATATGTGCGGATTGATGTCATATATCTGGCATATTGCATAGGTTATTGTGTGCCGGCTATTTATCATGCAAATGCATTGAGCGACAGAGAAAACGATAGGTTGGTGGATGTAAGTTATTTTGGGACATGTAGTAATGAAAACATGGTGATTGGAAAGTATATATAAAATTGGATAATGGCATCCCAACGATAACAATACGTAGTTACGAACTGGCGAATAGCGCGTAAGATTTTTTTTTTTTTTTTTTCTTCAAATAAAAAGTGAGAAAGATCTCCTGTATGAGAATAAATAGAACTACAAACCAGGATATACTACATAAAGTACATTTTAGTATGCTGTACCTACCTTATAAATATAACAGATGTAGATGCGAAGCTGTTAACGGAAAAAAGACTGTATAGCGTGTTAGCAATTTCATATTGAATTATAACTTTGTTTACATATCCACATAAAACCAAATAATTTTTTATAAGCTCTTGCCCAGGAGCAAATTAGCGTCACAATTTCTGTTACATATTGTTTTATGCCTCGGTACCAATTCAAATGCTTTTTAGATGTTGGTGTACGTTTGAAAAGGACGATTCCACACAATGAAGGTGATACTTTCATGCAAAGAGAATATATGTGGTTGCTTTTGGCAAACATAAATCAGATGCAGACAGTAATAAGGTAAACTTGCATCATGTTCATGAGGTTCCTAATGCGCAAGAAACATATGGGACTATTAAAAATTCACATACCGTACGAGAGCGCCGTGAAAAACACCAAATAATAACTTTTTAACGTTAGTAGTCAAGGATATTAAAGCTTTAGCTCTATACTCAATCAAAAACACAAAATTATACAGGATAAAGTTGAGTTCATCATCATTACTCTCTGCCTGTGATACTAGGAATGATTTAAAGACGCCAACTTATGCATTAATTTTCCAGTCTGAAAGAAATAATCGAAATAGACACACAGGCTCATCCCAGGCAGCAAATTCAGAAATGTGTGAAAATCCCTGATAGGATTATATAGACCTCCAGCGGAAAAGCTTATTGTTTGGTAACTGTTTACGAAAAGGATTTGACCCAATTATATCCGTATCAACTCCATATTTTTATGAGATGTATCTAGCACGGCCACATACCCACTGACAAATGGCCATATCTAATTATCGTCGCATGAGACGCGCAAACTAGGGCAAACCACAGGAAAAAGTTCCAATTAAAATCAGCATCGACAAATTGTTTCTAGTTCAGCTTCTTCGCATGTACAACAAGGACTTGGAACAAATTACCATCAATACTTGCAGAAGCTCCTAACTTGGTATCTCAGAAGCAGAGGTTTTCCAAAATCACATTCTAATGAACTAGTCAGCTACAAGTAAGACCTAGTGATTCTCGGCTATGCCGGTTGAGGTTCCTTATCTCATCGCCGCTACGGTAGCCGGATTGGTCTGACTATGAAAGAACGAAAACGTAGACTGACACTCTTTTACTTATTTCTGCCTTTCCTATCATTATTCTTCTGCCTGTCCTAGCAATTCCGTCTTTAATTTATCTTTGACCACTCACCACCCGTTGCTTAATAGTCAAGTGTGATTGCGTCAACGAATTTATTGACTGCCTGTCACGATTGCCGAATGGAAGAAACCATTTTTATCCGGGCTATGTTGCAATATTATCAACACTACATGTGCATGCTTTTTGTGTGATGTCATGCAAATGATATAACCAAACTCGTCCTAAAGCAACCACATCGTATTTATTTTCATCTTTCCCACACACACAGATAGATATATAGAGTGATGAAACAAACTCATAAAAAACAAAATAGCGAACACGAGAAAGAGACAACATAAATAATAAACACAAGAAAGCATTGAAATTACACAAGTTTACGTGACTATTTACAATGGAATTAAATCTTGAACTTGTTTGATGTTTCAGCTAGTTAGTTGATCATTTGGCGATGTTGGCATCAGCCTATCAAGGAGCAGCACTAGTGCCATCCGTGTTTTATTATATAATTGTGCAAACGCAAGATATATCCGGAATATTTCATTGTTTCCGCAATGCGAGTAATTACAAACACTTGTAAGATCTACAATAAACCTAGGCAATTATAGAAGGGGCAGTGAGTAAATAACAATTCAAATAGTGGTGGCTGTAAGCAGATGATGCTTGTATTTGCGTCCAGTTGTACATTGGGACTATCGATGGTTTAAGCCGCTTGGTCGCTGTGTTCTAATGCGATGGATCCAATGACATTTCTTTTGGGGCCCCGAGTGGCCGAGTAGTCTAAAGCGATCACCGTTACGGATCACTGCCATCTCACCTTTGTTTGCGTGGGTTCCAGTCTCGGGTTAGGCCAATATGGGTATCTGAAAAACATTGCCGGTAGCTTCTCGTGGGTTGGTGGTTCTTTCCGCGGTTTTTCAGGGTTCTACTCCACCATTAATACTGGCCGCCATGTATAGCCTATCTTGTGCGGAGAAATGGCGTTAAACCCTATAACAACAACAACAACATTTTTCTTCTTTCCTTGTTACGGAAAGCCAATTGGGGACTATGATCATTTGCAGTTATTGCTACATTAGTGAAAGTATGACCAGAGGAATAGAAGTGTTCTACAACTGGACTTCTGCCCAGCTTCTTTGTATTTCTATCACATTGATTATTTCGTATGTTCCGAAGTAGTGAAGGTCGTACTTACTTGTGATGAGATAGCTATCATTCGCTGTTGTTGACACATTCTGTTCAGATAATCTGTGCTAAAAATTTTTCGCATGGTGCTGGATATTTCAGATAACAAAATTTATATCAAAACGTTGATCCATATATAAACTATATTCCAGATATAGCCTGCCTCGCGCGTCCCACACTTGTAAATGCGAGAGAATGTAGAGGAAGATCATCACGGAAGATTATATGGTACTACGAAATAGATAATCGCAAATGTGGACAGCTGTCTGGATGTTATTCATATGACGATTTCAACGTGTTCAGGTCTCAGTCCGATTGCCAGATATCGTGTGCATAGCTTGCTGTTCTATATGTTACTGCTTTAATTAAACAATTTCATATTTGATGCTTAGATCGTTCTGTGCATTCATTAATGCAATAAAGTATTAGATAACTCGCCTCTCTCTTCCGTTACGTCATGACGGAATGACAAATTGCAACAAAACGTATGCATCCCAAATTGTGTCCCTCTATTTTCGCTCTTCTTGTAAATATATCACAAGTCAATGTCTGCAGTGCACTATCCCTATCTGGAACGGCGTGATACAAATATCTGTTATTTCGTAATCATACATCATGTTCGAATATGTACATGGCATAGCTTGGTCTGCGCTTTGCCTCCTCAGCTCCATCGAAAACAAACCATCGATGAATGTGCTTACAAAATGTGTAACAGCCTAACGAATTCAGAATTATCTGAAACAGTTGCGAAAGCCAGTTTACCCTACTGATGGTAACATTAACATAAAGATTACTAAATTCTACCAATTTTATATATACTTTCCAATCACCATGCTTTCATTACTACATGTCCCAAAATTACATCCACCAATCTATCGTTTTCTCTTCATGCCTCTGTCGTTCTCTGCATTTGCATGAAAAATAACCGACGCACAATAACCTATGTAATATGCCAGATATCACCAACCACACGCATATATATATATATATATATATATATATATATATATATATATATATATATATATATATTCTTATATTATATGGTCTAAAAATAAGTAACAGAAAGAAGCCAAAGAAGCGAAATCAACAGGTTTAGTAAAATTAAGAAACAATTACAAAGTGAAAATTTAAAAGAAACTTATTGTATTGTGAATTAACTCCAATGCAAAACCTAAATGTTATTTGACAAATCCATCATTGCAGTGAGTTCCGAGTGAATTCCAAAATTGAGTGTGCTGATATACCAAATAGACTGATGTACCAACAGTCTTCATGTATCACAATCCGGCATGTCTCTGAATGAATTCACTAAGATCCCAAAGTAGTGTTTTAGACCGAAGATTCATGAGCATTTTGCAATTCCAATGAATAATTGAGTATCAGCAAATTGTCCCAGTCTCTCGTGTATTCGTATGGATACAAAATTATTCTCGTCAGCAGGTACGTATTGGGCGAACAGTATCGTCGAGTGATTTCAAATTCAATTCACGAGGGCAACATTATTATCTGCAGATAGCTTCTTTTTTATCTATAGATAAACACTCATTTATCTCTAAACGTAGGTTACATACAGTCACGAGAATCAGAGTTTGTTTTCTATATGATCATCAAATGTCGGTTATTGGGGTATGAAACATGTGGGAAATTGGAGAATGTTATTATTAATCCATTTATTTAATAATTATTTCCTTTGTTTTAAAACATGTTTAAATTGAAAATAAGAAAATATTAATTCTTTGCTGGAACACACAGTTTCAATCTTTGTGCAAACAAATAGACTGGAAAATAACCAATAAGCGATACGTAATGTATCATAAATGGATGAAAACCAACTTGATTGATATGCGGTATTTAAGTGTTGTTCAGAGTATTCCTAAATATGAAGGAAAGGACTTTAATAAACATATTCTACCCACTTGTCATGAAAAAGTAAATATTGTTAAATTTCATGTCTCTCTCTCTCTCTCTCTCTCTCTCTCTCTCTCTCTCTCTCTCAGTTTGTTATTAATACTAAAAATGACATTTTTCTAATTTGTTATGTTCATAGACTTCTATCTCACACACAAAAACAAATATTTGAGTAAGGACTTTTGCAGACAAAATACTTCCTTCAACAACCGCATATTTCACATTAGATAAAGCCCAGTCCACAATCCACCCATTACCAGTGAGTGAAAAAAAAACAACAAAAAAACTGAACATTCACTAGCTCATTACAGATCAACGCCAAATTAAAATGTAGACATTACAGTAGAAAATGTTAATAAAGCGAGACCCAAAGAAATAGCTAACATCAATGTAAGCGGAGCGCTGTTCAACTCATTTTCTCATTTTAAGAACTGCAAGCCGGTGTTCGTTCGTATCTCTACCTAAACGGATACCAACAGAACCTGGAACCGTGCACGTAACCTGAAACCCAACTCATACAAACTTTCTATGCGACAACCTGATGCTCCACAATGCCTGCCGTATGCACAAAAATGGATGCTCCAAAAAGCCAATCATATGTACAAAGTGATGCTCCTAAAAGCCTATCACATTCAGGAAACTGATGCTCCAAAAGGCCTAAATTACAATGAACCATTCACCGTTAAGCGCTTTATGTTGGAGTGTTTTGACCTCCAACCTACGCGTGATCAGTATTACAATGTGCATGACATTAGGGAGCTCTTTGATACAGGTAGCGTGTTTTATATTTTAGACTTCCTGAAAGAAGTAAACATTTATCATAAGCTATAGCTTTTATGCTATCACCTTGAGCAGTTTTATGTGCTATATATACCGTCGCTAAATTTTAATTAACTTTCATCTGTTTTCATTATCATACACCATTTACACTACCCGTTGATCGGGAAGCTTTACTTATTTATCACCGTTACCATTTTATCGTTTTACTTTCAACTGTTTGGTTTCGTATTGCTGGTCGATACGAAACCTTTCACCACTTTTAAATGATCAAAGATATAACCTTTTGTATGGCGCTAAATAGCCTCACAGTGCTGGTGCGCCGTAAAAATTCAACCAACCAACCAACCAAGAGACTTATCACATTCACAAGACTGATTCTCGACCAGACCTACCGTACGCAAAATGCTAATGTTCCACGAGGCCTTGCATATGCGCATATGCATTCATGACACGTTTGTTAATAATAATGGAATAATATGGGATAACCAAATAAAACTTCCAGCATTACCCTCACATTTTTGGGAGAATCACACGAAGCTTTTTAACGCCACCTATAAACAATAATATAGAGCTGTCAAAAATGTATACCCCTGTCCTTAAATGTTTTGTGTAGAATCCGATTTCAGTTAAAGACATGCAACGACTTTGCAAAGCAAGTGTTATTGCACACCACATACATTTGATAATATCATGATTTATTATTTTACTACCTAGATATAAACGTAAAACACTAACTAGTACAACGCACTTGCTGGTCTAGGATACAGTAACAGCATACATAGGTAAGAATTTTAAAGTTACAT
The DNA here is from genome assembly GCA_016617855.1 of Megalonaias nervosa. Lineage (NCBI taxonomy): Eukaryota > Metazoa > Mollusca > Bivalvia > Unionida > Unionidae > Megalonaias > Megalonaias nervosa. Next base: position 40,887 of record JAECUM010004513.1, read on the forward strand.
TTTGATTTATGGCTACCCCTTTAGTTATGGAAAACAAGTCAGCAATATTTTGGTGTTCCAAGCATGTCTTAATAATGTAGAAGAGGGTTACATAAAAATAGAAACGGATATATATATATATATATATATATATATATATATATATATATATATATATATATATATATATAATCCTTGACATCAAATGTCACGTGAACAAAAGACAAATGCAATTTTGTATTTATTTGTCAAAATTTACCAATCTATGGCAGAAATTTCTATGTAAGCCTTGGTATATTATTCATTTCTTACAAGGAAGTAAATTGTCTACTGGCATCTACATATGAGAGGTTTAATGTTTTAGTTTTAGTGCATTATGCTTTTCAACCAATTATAGAAATACATACAAGTATATGTATATTCGACAGATGGCACTTTGTAAATTATGTTTTGATTTTGCAAGTTATATACTGTTTCATGGTCCTGAGGCGTACAGCACCGAATAAACTTCCTGTTCTGTTATAGTCTGTTGTGTTAAAAATTCACCGGCCAGAAAAATTAATGATATCAGAAAAAAAACTCAGAACCTCAGAGGTCTGTGCGTGATCGCTGATTTCTCTACAACGACTAAGACTGCCAAATGCATGTTTCACATTTGTTTCATTCAATGATATTTGACTGCATATTCAGGCCTGTTTGTCTTTAAACGGACATCTCTCATGAACGGTCACCGTGTCACATTTTAGTTCAGCAAGGCACTATAGTTTCGAAACGCCCAATATCACATAAGGTCATTCTTGTTGGGAAACAAGAAACAACATCAAATTCCAAATCATGTTCAACTTTACTTTTAGACGCAATATACGCATTTCAAAATTGTCACATTCCAGACTGAAGCCTATTTTCATAATTTATTTTTGAATTTAGAGAGCTCGAAAAGTAACAATTTGTTTTAATGTAGAAGGTCCACAAACAATACATACTAAATAAGTGCTATATTGAAATATATACATGGTCTTTGTTTCAGATCCTGGTGGGTCAACGCGCTGGATATAGAGAGATAGACATATAAACTGCACTGCAGCTTTTCAACATTTTGAAAGATGAAAATAGGAAACGTTCGTGGATCAAAGGGGTGTGTAACTATCTAGCTATATATATATATATATGGTATACTATATATATATATATATATATATATATATATATATATATATATATATATATATATGTTATGCATTAAACACATTTTCTAACTAGGACACATTCAGATTCAGGGCCATTTTGCGAACTGCTTTCAGGTATCACTCAACATTGTAAATAACACATTATTCATATGTCACCAGACGGCGTAAGTATTCCTAACTGTCACCATATATAATATGCAAAAGCATAACATATTTTTTCTCATCATACTAGTGCAAAATATGTATTTAACTCAGTCAAAAACTCAAACGATAGACTTCAATTATGTTATCTGATATTTGCAAGCTGTCTGTCTGTCTGTCTCTCTTATATATATATATATATATATATATATATATATATATATATATATATATATATATATATATATATATATATATATATATATATATATATATATATATACAATTTACGTGTTAAGTTTTGTTCTTCTTATCTTCTTATCGTTTACGGTATAAAATACAGGTCTTGTTTGCTTCTAACATTTGACCTCGACGGTAATACTTTGTCTTGAGTGACATAGCGAAGAGGAAGTGCATGCTGGCAGGGATCTGGTTATCTCTACCGGATTTATGTCTATGTTTCTTTCTTTGCTTCGTTTCTATCTGCTGTGACATGTAAACCACTGGTAAAAGTGGTTTCTAGCTTTTACATGGACGGGGAATATTGCTAGATTCATTGTCCTGGTGTCTTAGTTTCTCGCTCATGCCCATACTTTAGAACACTTCAGTTTTGTTCGCGGGTTTTAAACAAACGATAGCTTCTTAGTAATTACATCCCTAAGTTTAAAATTGATCTCTTATGTTTTATAATTCGGGTCCTGCTTATGGTTGGAGAACTTTTTAGCATATCAGTGCTGGTTCGTTTGTGTTGCAGCTGTACAACCAAAGAAATAATTTTGGATGACATGTTTATAGCCTTCACACGATAGGTGTAGGAGAGGGACTAATCCCACTCTTGAAAGTTGGCAAAATGAGAAGTGGCACACAGAAAGTAGGCCCAATGAAAAGTGGCACATAGAAAGTTGGCAAAATGAGACGTGGCACATAGAAAGTTGGCAAAATGAGAAGTGGCACATAGAAATCTCAGATGAGCATAGTCAGCACATAAAGATTAAAACAAAAAAACTTAAATCAGCAAATAAGTTTTAGGAGTGAGCCGTATTCTTTTCCTTCAAGAGAAGTATATTGAGGTTTTGTCCTTTTACCAAGGAACTTCCAGATATTTGCTTTATTAAATGTCTCACCTTCTGTTCAAATGACTCAGGTACTTATTGTGAATACGTATGTCTAAACAAGGTGTGTGTGTGTGTGTGTGTGTGTGTGTGATTTGGATTTTTGACGCAGCTTTAGCAGTTTTTGAGTCATATCGCTACCATGTCTGTAGTGTGGACGTGTATTGTGATGTCTAGCACTGAGGCATCGTACCGCTGTCACGTGGCATCTCGTCCCACCCAGTCACATTATCCTGACACCAGGCTGACTAATCCTAACACTAACCTCTCAATGCTGAGTGACAAACGGGGCAGCTGCTAGTACCATTTTTTCTATAAGTCTTTGATATGACTTGGCCGTTGTTCGAACTCCCAACCTCCCGCATCCAAGGCGGACGCTCTAACCACTTAGGCCACCGGAGCGGTCTGTCTCACAAGAAACGTAAAGCAATCTATTTTAGTGTTTAAATACTTCACAAAGTATGGACGGATATTAGACGGTACATTACTATCTGGTTTGTTCATTCAACAGTTAGATCCTGATTACAAACAAAATTATGCTCACATGGCTTTAGGACTTATTTATCTAATGTAGAAAAATATTTTTGCAAATAATAAAAGCAACATTATTACAACTATAATTATTCCTGTATACAAAAATTAAAATTCCTAACTTTGGCAAACGTGTCTTACAAATATTTATAACAGACATCACATTGAAAAAGTTCAATAGCACAAACAGAACGAATTGTTGTTCATCGATATTTTTAAATGTATCTTCAGGCAATGTTGAATGATGAACCATTAAGATTCCTCTTAGCAACTCATGATTCTAACAACTGCTTTACTTTCAAAAATGGCATCTTAGTGAAACATATATTCAGTAATCCCACACTGAACACTATTGGTCAGATGCAACGTACGTTCAGAAATCTTGTTATATTTATATATTTATATATATAATATATATGGAATAGAATTTGCAACAAAGTGTGTTAATGGACATTACCGTAAAGGGAACTGTTATAAAATTGTGCTGCTTTCCTCGCATTATCGCCGTTTACCGCTTTCGTTTCCAAATGGAATAATATACATCTGAAACGGCCATATACACAGCGGGTTGGTTGTTTTGTTTAGTTGGTTGGTTTATAAACTCACATCGTCATACCCAGTGAGTCCTTCTATACCGAGGTAACTATCTTACCTAGGGACACGCCTCAGCAGCCTACCTGGACTGATCAGCGTAGGATTTGAAACCGCTGCCTTGAGAATGCGAGTGCAACATCATGCCACTAAGCCACGCAATCTCCATTATAGCAACATTTAATTTACACATAATTAAAAATACTTGACATTGAACATAGGAACATTCCTGCATCCATCCCGAAGACAATCCTTTCATCACAATAATGAACTCTCATATCGTGTGCGATCCCTATGAGCCCATGATTTATCAGGCAATGCATTGCATCTTGCATCAAACGGAGAAGTGATGCATGAGAGGTGACGAAATGAAATGGGGTGGGAGCTAAGGACACATTCACTCTCACTTCTATTCTTTCCGGTTACTCCCTTCTTGTTTTTACAAGTATATAGCTGCATGTCAAGGAAAATGTCAGATCTATAAAATGTATTCTGCATTTTAATTCTCACACAACTATGAAAATGACAGCCACATTCAAGACTTTTTGTATTTGGCAAACAGATAATATATGGTCAACATATCCATGACGCTGCATTTCTGCGCTGGAAAGTACTCTTGATGTAATCCCATCGTTTTACATGGCACTACATTGGCTAGGCTAGGGAATGTGAACGGGTACATAGCCAAATAGTTAAATAGATGCATACTGTGGTAGTACTTGAACACTATGCCATCTCTTTTGCTCACAGTTCAGGTTACAAGAATGACTATGTAGACTTTGGTCGATTTTGTAAGCAGAATGCTAATTAATTTACATGCATAGTGTGTAAGCAAAACAACTTTTCGGAAGTAAGTTACTTGACGACTGGTAATACACTTGGGGAAAATAAAATGGCGGATAAGCTCCACTTCCAAAATTAAAATGAAAACATCTAATTATGCTAATATATTAAATTATTTTCTGATGTATAGAAATAGGTTGATGTGTGAATTAAACTTCTCTAAATGTGAGAGCAATTTCAATTCAACAATTCTGATTCGTCATTTGTTTGGCAGGAACTTTTGTATGACTTAATAAGGCAACTGTAGACAACTGTTATAACGGCCCCCAGTTTACAATAGTTTGCATTGCTAAAAGTCTCAATAAGATTGGTCACGCAAACGAACAAGGTAACTTAAAAGACTTAAAGTAGTGCCAGAAACAAATATGACTCAATGTTTCATTGTATATTAGTTTACTGGATGTAAGGATCATTATTGCAGTCTAGAAACCTATATACCGGTGGTTCGTAACCCATGAGTCACGTTCCAAAACTAGGTCGCCATGCTGTTTAAGTGGGTCGCCGAAATCAACCTTAATAATTCAATATTTCCATCCAATCTGGTTTATAGCAGGTTAACACCACAAACCTAATCTGGGTGGCCACCCACGTCTATATACCCTTTGCCGATGGCCCAGTGTCTTCCAATGATCCCAACAGTCTGTACACAAACGTCAATTGATATGTAACTAATATACCAATCAAAGAAATATAATAAGTGTGAATAGCATTACGTCATGTTTTGAAAAAATGCTTTTCAATGGCATTACTTCTCTGTGATGGCTGTGGACTAATGAAACACTCTATATAACATTATAATATAATCCTGTAGCATATGTAAATGTCAATTTGGGTTGCACGTGCGAAAAGTTTTAAAACATTCTCACACTGAAAATCACATTGAACTAATATCCTACATTAAATCAATTTATTAATTAACATGAAACAATTAGATGTCAGAAGTTGGATCTCTTTGTGAGGATTTTTCATAATCTCCTGACAATACCTAAATGACATTAAGACCGAGGAAACAAATACGCCCTGACTACTTATTCTGATTCAATTTCCCTTTAGAATTACTATCAATCATGCAACTTATTTACAATGGAACAGTGTCTGCAAAGATTATTAAATAGTTTGCTGTCTTAAACATAACCGAATCACTGAGAATTGGATATTGTTGAGAAAGGCTCAGATGCTCAATTAAGTTTGTGTCAGGAGTCTTGGCATCAAAAGAGTTTTTGATCTAATTACTTTATAGCTATTTAGCCGTGGCTTCGAGCACGAGGTCTTAATAGAAAATTGCTTATTCGGAGACTAGTGATACGGAATTAAGTACAGAGTGTATTTGTTCAAAAGCAGTTAGCCTTGATCTCTTCTCCACTCTCTAGTAGTTGATATTTGCCTACTCTCTACCCTCTGGTTGTTACCTTGAGCTATTATTCACCCTCTGGTGGTTATGATTTGCATTCCTCCACCTTTTAATGTTTTCAAACGACTATAATAAGAACTGAATGAACGTTTCTTGATAATAAATAATATTTTGTTATCCTAATAATTTTTTGTATGAAAAGTTTAACTTGCTCAAACGTAAATGCCATTAAAGGTCATGAACTTTTTGAAAATAAGTTCAGGTGTTGCTATTATATTCATGAAGTGATTGCAAGAAAAAAGGAGTAGATAATCATATGTTATAAACCTGTATCATACCTGTCTAATTTCCATTCCATGTGACACTAAGCAATTTTGATATGTATTTCGTTGTTATATATATGAAGGAATCGATTATACAATTAGCAACCGGAGCCAGGGAAGGAAAACATTCGGCGGGTAGAGTTTACATGATCTTGGAGGTTTGAACCCATACCAAGAGGTCAGTAGAACAAAGTAATCCGCTCTTGATATCTACATCTATAAAATGTATGGGTAATAAATGCCCTCCAATAGAAAGTAATGTACTTATTTTTCAACAAGAGCTTTGGAAAAGAGTGTATATTCGTGTCATCTCAGTATCCGTCCATCGAAATTAATTTGCTGACATCACCAGAGACACCGGTTAATATTGATATAGTACCAACACTAATTCGGTTTGGTGCACCTACAATAGTTGCTGTTGCCGAAGTTCAGCTACACTAAGACCAATAGTCGTTGCCGAAACAAGACCAAAAATAACGTCTTCAACCAGTCGCGTTTGTTTTTCATGATTAGCGCGGTTCATTTGGTAATTTCGTCTCTCAACTGTTGTTCCATTTCGATTATTCTATCACTTTGGTAAGACTGTAGTTCTGTCATAAGTCTTCTATTGATATTACAATTGTATATTTTAATTGTATGACAGGTAGATCTTTTCCGGTCTGATCATCACGCGCAGGCGCAATATGTGCTGGCGCTTCTAATTAATTATTCTTTTTTTTCCTGTTAAAATTGTCGTACAATTATAGAAAACCTCTGCCTCGGGAATGCTTCAAATCGAGTCAATGGACAGACCCATAACAAAATTATAATTGATGGCTTACGATCATCAAGAACCTTCTAAAGAGATTCGGCTTGACTTTGAAACCAATCATACCGCACATACATATTCATCTTCTGTGGTCATATAATCTCAGGCTCTTGGGCATTCTGCTGGTTTTTGTCACCCTTTTCATTAAAAAATACATCGATTACGTCTGTATCTGTTGAATCTAATGAACGTCTTTGCCTAATGGCGGTTATCCGAACATGTTCGGCCTTGTTGAATAACAATCTAGATCTTTCTTTTCTTGACTGAGTCAATGTTGGTTTAAAATATTCGATCGTAAATGTAATATGGATGGATACATCGGTGAATGCCACTTTTCCAATGCAGAAACAATCCCGGAGTACTTTTGCATCTGGTGCTGCAGTTAACGCTTCGGCATTTTCAGGTGCACGAGCGATGATTCCAAGGTGGCCTCGAGATCGGCTGTGGCACAGCAATGTGGTTTTTACCAGTTATTTCTACGACAGTTCATATGAGGGTTTGATTACACCACTTTGAAGAAGATATTGCTCGACGAGTGGAGCAAATTTGTTATTGATGCTAATATCCGCTGCCAGTTGATCCAACACTCGTCGGTACATTCCGCAACCACTCCACCGCGGTCAGATTCTATTACTTTTTATAACGAAAAAATCTAATCTTAAACACAAACACCCAGGACGGTTAATCATCCGTCAGGATAAATGTTGATTCCTTCGAAATGTATCTCATCTCTGTTACTAAAGATGTTGATAATACAAGTGTGCAAGAATTGACACTTTCACTATCAGGCTTGTCTGTACCTGATATTACTGGCACATTGTTTAGACCATGACGCAGCTTATTATTTGTCAACATTCCATTCGACCTCACGTACCTTTACTTATTGTTGTGATAAACAATTATGATCCAAAATAGCGCACTTTTAAGATGTGACGTTAAGACTAAGAAAGACATTTCTATCAAGAGAGCTGAAAATAAGTTGTCCATTTGCTAACGTTAGGAATGTTATTGTTTTCGTCTCCTGCTTTGACTAATATTACTGGAATTTCAGTTTAGAAAGTTACTACGCGTGGTGGTGTTGGCACGCTGACCATTTGATTAATTATGTATTGTCTTGTTGCAAAATTGTCAAAGTCTTAGATAAACGCAAACGACACAACACTGTTTCTGATTCGCCCGTCTTCTGTGACTTCAATCAAGTTCTTTATACAACCCAATTAGTGCCAGGTCCTGATGTCAAATACAGGTTGACAATACCAATTTCAAATTCATTTTGCATAAAGACACCGCAAAAGTGTTTGTTTGATTCTGTCATCGCGAGTAAATCAAGATTGGTCCACGGCGTGATCTTTTGCGACCTAGTAATCGAAGCCCTCTGCCCGGGGGTTTTCGACGACTCGTTCCCGGTATTCGAAGCTTTTCTTACTTTTATAAGCCCAACTATTCGACCGCCAACCGATCTTTTATGTGCCATTCCTGATGAAGTTCCGACATCCCCTAACGCCGCAGCTTTTTCAACGGCTCTAGCCGCTGCTGCTGATAATGCAAGGATGAATGCAAGGAATGAAAGTATTCCACAGGTCTTTTGCATTTGTGTCACCGCTGACTTGGATAATTTTAATGTCACTGAGATGTCACAATGTTTAACTGCATTAAGTTGACCGAGGTGTGTTTGGGTCAACCACACGTGGATATTTTCAGTTTATTTCGTATGGTGAAAGTTGCAGCGTGACCACACAATTGCTTTTGATTGAGTTTCTTATTTGTGCCAGCAGACTCTCACTCAGGCCAACATTCACTTCGTAATTGGACAGTATTATTAAATATTTAACATGTTTAATTATGAATTCTATGGTTTTCCACTGGTGCATCGATGAGCTTCATTCGACTAAGAGCACCCTCCAACAACAGAGTCCTGTAAGAAAATATCACAGCTTAATATCTGTAATTTGCACCAGCCGCACCTACCCGTGCTTCAAGGTACATGTCGAGAACGGATTGCCTGAAAAACACCAGATGTTCCAATGAAATATAATAAATCTGGTACAGTGTCATGTAGTCATATTGGGAAATCTGCAAACCAGTGTCAATGTCTTGAGGCCGGTCCATATATGACCACAGATAGTGAATACGTAATTGCGGTATGATTGGTTTCAAAGTCAAGCCGAATCTCTTCAGAAGGTTCTTGATGATCTTAAGCCATCAATTATAATTTTGTTATGGGTCTGTCCATTGACTCGATTTGTAAGTTGAAACGATTCAAACACGTGTTTTAGTGCAGGAAGACCATCTCGGGTGCTTATTTGCCAGGTAAATTGTCCCGCAATAGCAGTTGGTAGGTGTGCCTCTGATGTATGTGCGAGAAGCAACGTTGTTGAAAATTGTATAAACGATAGCAAACATGATTCTTTACTCAGTGAAACATTAGCACAGGCATCCACAATTTTAATGTTTCTAATACACTTCTACCGGCAGCACCAGCTGCGTCACGCCAGATTGTATTGTTGGAGTTGCCATTACGGGTTAATGTAACTGTACAACTCCAAAAATAACTTCGCCAACATGTCTACAAAAACCCAATATGTGACTGTGGGGAATTGCATACGAAAATCCTAATGATGCTGTACGAAGTTGTACTTTGCACTGAGCATATCCACAATTAAAAGTGTCGTTAATGCCTACAACTACAGCTTGTAAATCAGCATTGCCTGCAACAATCTAGGTCGCCTAATTTTATACTGTTCAGAATGCGTATTATCAGATATATTTTTGATAAACATCATAGTTGGACCAGCTTTTCGCGCGTAATCTTCACTATATCTGGCAAATCCAATAATTATTGTGACCACATCGACGCTGTCCAGAATTTATTGGATTTCCTTTCCATCGATGGAACAAAGTGCACTAGTAAATGACGCCATGATGCAATTGTTAACAAATCCAAGAGTGGTATTGGCAGGATAATTGGTACCGTCAGCATGATTCTGCAAAATATCGCCGCAGCTTCCAAGAATACAAAATCATGAAAGGAAAAACCACAGATATATCATGCACTTGTAATTCTATTTGTAATTAATTGGGATCCATGGCCGAGTATGAGTACTATTAATAATCTATTTTGCTTCGATATACTAACACAGGCACCCATGTCAAATTCTGGATCACATACATCTCTGAACTGAACCATGGTGAGACTTTATTTTCCATTCTAATTTATTGACTTTGTTAATACCACTTGCTCTCCAAACCCACTCCCCTCTGGCAGATTTGCTATCACTGAATCTGACAATCATTTTGAGCGGCTTCATTTATGACATTACTAACCGTAGCCGGCATTGTTTCTGTAGATGGTAGCGTAACTGTTGTTTTCTTGGCGCTCGAGTGACTAATTGTCGTAGTCGATCTCGAAATGATTGTGCCGCCTTCGACCCCAGTTGTTTCATCCGGTTCACAGCAACGCTTTTGATGCTAACAATGAATCGTGTTTCAGCACGTTTAGCGATTGATGCAACGCGCGAGGTCAAAGTCTTGGACACTTTCTGTGCTCTCGTGAACAATTCACGAATAACATCACTGAGGCCAGTTTCATAATATGTCACGTAAACGTGTTTTCTTGCGTGAACAGCGCACACGGGTTAAACACGTACACGCACACCTGTCATTACTACATTGAAATGTCACTTCGATCTCTCGTGTATAGTTGTATCGTTAATATTTCATCGCACATATCCACGACGTGTGCCTCTTGATCCCAGAGGGAAAAACGAATATATGTTAACCGATTATTATGTCATGAAAGATACACAGGTGCTGCGGGTATAATCGATATCAAATCACCTGGTTCCACGGCTGGAGAAAACGAAAACAGTACCTAACCTTGAACAATTACGCATGTCGTTTCAAATCTTGTTTCTTTGCTGCCACTGACAGCGTCACAAGTTAAATTGATCTGAGTCGTTGGGGTATTTCTGACAATATCTGACGTGTTATCATAACCCACACGTAAAAATCGTTTATCATCTGGAATGTTGTTAGGCCAACCTAAAAATGATCTCATTTACGATTGTTTAATATTAACCGCATATGCCTGAGATTCAAATGCGATGACAGAACTGAGTTTGCGCCCATTGCCAAGTATAGACGTTTTAGAGTCTTTGCCGGTCATCAATGTGATTCTTCGTTGAATTTTTAAGTAATCGATTCTTTGTCGTGCTCACCGTATGGGATTTTAATAATATTACCGTTGGTGGCGGTGTCTGCTGAGAACACAAGTGAGGTATTCGGTTATGATAGGACATTAGGAAAACTGTAACACACTTGCATCGATACCATTGCGAACTTAAGTATACTTGATTCAACAGTGGTAACAGAGGAGGTAAATATTCGATCGAGTTGACTGAAGGAACAATAACGATGACAACGACAATTAAGCAAGGAAAAAAGGACGACAACAATGACAAGACTCAATCATTCTAATATTACAAAACTGTCATGGTTATATTTTATAATTATTTGAGGATAGATTCCTTTTCGTCTATTTGGGATGTATGTTATGAACCACAGTCTATTGCAATAAATAATATGAACATGTACTGGTTTGTAAAATATATTTTAATTATGCATCCTATTTTAAGCAGTTTCGTAAAGGACTCTTTGTTGATTCAATACCTCGCCTTTCCCATTCGGCGGTCTCGGTTCTTGGTAAAGGCACTTCGCCACAATTCCCTGGACATCATACTCCGTTGGCCTAAGTGGTTAAAGAGTCCGCCTCGGATGCAAAAAGTCGCGGGTTTGCACTATCTCGGGTCACCAGATCAGAGCGAAATGATTTCTGGTATCTCAAATTTACAATCTAGCGATCAGAATGATTCTTACTAACAAAGAAAATTTACAAACTTTCTGGACTTGGGACTTTCCAATTGTCAAAACGTTAACGTAACTAAACCCGGGGAATTTAAATTGTTTTGTTTTTACCGTAAGAAACAAGAACTTGAAACAGCGCTGGGGAAACAAACAAGGATTCTCGATGTTTTCACCGTAGCTAAATTCTCCCTGAAGAGAAAACGAAATAAATTCGCAAGGACAAACACACAAAACATGTCATATGTAGGACAAGGAATATGTACATGTCTTATCGGAAAAGAAAATAAAACTATGAATGATAACGATAATGTTTAAACAAAGGCAAATTAAAAAATAACCCCAAACAGCTTCCAACTATTGCGTAGATAGTTTTAAACACGTCCCGATTGCCTTTTTCCAGACGATAAAGCGCTTCTTGATAAGTAGTGAATTCATTCAAGATCCATATTTAATCATATATAATATAATATAATATAATATAATATAATATAATATAATATAATATAATTATAATAATAATAACACGCCAATTGGTTCCGAAGGCACAGTTGCGATGCAATATATACACATATTGTATACAGTCAGGTTCAAACAACAATGTGCCCAACTGATATTTTACTCTCTTGTCTTGAAAAGTTTTACGTAGATGCCGATACTTCTGGGGGGAGTGCAGGGGTTTTATGGAGCTGCTGGAGGTAAACGAGAAGGTGACGCCCACGGTACGACTAAGTGGACCGACTAACTTTGCTCCTTTAATTGAAGAATCTGTTGGAATTGTTAAAGCTTCCGGTTATATGGTAAGTAGCTTACATCCCTCGTCTCCTTCCTCATTCTCCTCTCTCTTCCTTTAGCCTGTCTTCATCTCAGTCTATACATCGACCAACTAATTAGTCAATTTATTGATTAGTCAATTTCAAAATTACATCATCTGAACTTATATGAACTGTTCTTTAATCAGCGCTGGCAACATATTATTATTATTATTATTATTATTATTATTATTCCCTATTCCCTAGTACCACAATCTGGTGATTGTTGTTGATGGTCAAGTCAGTAACGAAGAACAGACAAGGAAATACATTTAGTATGCTTCCGACTACCCACTGTCCATTATCATGATAGGGGTCGGGGATGGCCATGGGACATGATGAACGAATTTGATGACCAATTGCCACAAAGGAGATTTGACAACTTTCAATATGTCAATTTTTACGAGATAATGTCAAAATCCAAGAATCCCCAGGCCACATTCGCTCTCAGTGCCCTCATGGAAATACCAGACCAGTATAAAGCTATCAAGAAATTGAACCTGATGGAGTAGAAGATATACATTTACTTTCATTAAAACCCTCTGTGACAATTCATCAGTACTAACTGATTTATTGCAAAATAATTACACTAAAAAATAGTACATAGATTATACTATCTTTTGATGAGAGGAGATTAATTTATCTCAACTGGAATACAATTAATATTTCCAATTCAGGTATGTATGCTTGTGTGGACTATTTCCACAGATTAACTATAAACTGAAATTGTTTCATTGCGTTAGGGCAATAGATCTGGAATCTTTTTATTTAAATAGATCATGTACAAACTTTAAATGTCAATCATTTTAGGATACATTCTGTATATACATTTAGTTTTTCTTGTTGACTTATTTTAAGGTGAAGTCATTTTATTTTATTATTTTTCCCGATGTTTATCAATGGTAGCCATATTGAAAGCTGGGTTAGCAGTATTAATATTTCTTGCTTTTATTATTGAGAGCAATACACTAAATGTCTTGTTAGCAATTTCAGGAATGCTGAGTTGCAGAGCAGCGCCATTGATAAAAATATATTATTGCCAGTTGTATGTCTCTCTAATACAGTCAAGATTGTTTCTGATGTTTCTTTTCCTGGGGAGGGGGTGTGTTTTTGTTGTTAGGGAGGATGTTGTTCCCAGACTTACATGTCAAGAATAAGCTTACTTCTAAGGATAAAAAGGGTGTTTATGCAAGGATGCTTCCATTAAAAAAAAGGATAGAGGATTAACGGTTCTAGGAAACGACTTTAGTTTTTATTCGACCTTAATTTAAAGTGGAAATATTTGAAGGCGTATCCACATCATATTATATACATAATTACGGTGAATCTAATCAAGACGCATTTTGTCTAATTATGTCAAATTATTGGCTTAGTAACTGCGGTCGGATTTTATTGTGGATCGGCATCATTTTTGAAAATTTGAAAGGCATTTAGCAATTCATGCCAGGATGAATCCTGTTAAGTTTGCTTCAAGCTGATTTTTGAGCACTCTACAAGTAGCGAGAATTGACGGCAAACGAAAAATATACGCCACATGCAGTGCCCATGAGTTATTTTGTCTTTGGGACCACGAAAAGTCAAACTTAAAATGTAATATTGATAGCGTCATCATTTGATTTACTCTCACAAAAATCTAGAACGGAACCAGTCGATTGGACTTGGTATTCCTTCAGTAAACCCTTTTTAAATCTTCACATGCCATAATCAAAATAATGCAAGTATGTCGTTGATCCTTAGCTTCTTCATGGGCACTCTTTGGGATATATGTGCTTATGGATTGCACACTATTATTCAGTACTTAGAAGAATATAATTCGTTCCAATATTTGTCAGAAAAGGGGTTTGAAATTCACTTGACAGACAATTCTAATCTTGACTTTTTTTTATAGAGTTAGGAACTTTAAAAGCAGCCTCCTAAACGATCTCACAACTTTTAAAGCCCGTTGTAATAAAATGTCTCTTCGTGTCCGTTTTGGGGATAAATAATTTCTGGCTATTCACAAATAATGCAGAAACAGTTATGATATCGGCAATAATAATAATAATAATAATAATAATAATAATAATAATAATAATAATAATTATTATTATTATTATGATTATTATTATTATTATCATTTAAAATAACGATCATAATAATAACAAAACCTAATACTATTTTACCCCGATGCCCTTAGTTATAAACTAGACTAATATTTAAAAAATGTTGATTGTCTCACTTTCTCGAAACTTAACTCTCTCTCTCTCTCAAACACACACACACAGACACACACACACACACACACTCTCACAGACATACAAATACGTATATTTACTTATATACACAGTTTAATCAAACTGTGTACTGCAACATGTGTATTAGACAACAATGTTAAAAATAAGGAATTCAATTTAAACATATTTGTACAGTTACAAAAGCTATGCCTGACACTGACAATAAATATAATCAAATTTATAGTATCAGCATTGTGTATTATTATTGACTAGGCATGTTTATAAGCACTATGTCAAAGCTGAACCACCGATTAATACTAGCTGTGATCTTCTTGAAATGAATAATCATGCGGAATCATTCAATTTCAGTCTGTTTCCTTTCTGAAAGTGCATTCAAACTGTTATGAAATGGGAAACAGATTATCAAATGTAATACTTCGGTATATTTTATCTTGGGTACATGACAATAAGGATTTTATGGCTACATTGTTTATATATAGGAGAGACAAACAAATATACAGGTTTTAAAAATACCAATGCGACAGTCACTAAATACATTTAGATTCGTGGGTTTCAAAATATTAAAGATATCAGAGATGTATAATGCATAACTTTGTCTCTTGATTTACGATTGGTGTGGATTAGAAGGTATATGTCTCTTGGAAGGCAACTGGTGTTGATCAGATATTGGCTTTCTCGTGAAAGATGATTGTTATCGATTATACGTTGTCTGTCTCTTGGAAAGCGATTGGTGTAGATCAGACGCACAGACATTTCTTGTTTTGTTTGCCTAGTATCACTAAATGGCGCTGCCAAGCACCAGGGGTTGGATTAGGATGTTCTATGATTTTAATGTGTTTTGTCTAAGGACAACAATTTCAGCCGGTCATGCTTGGCTTGGCTTGGGAATCGAACCAGAACACCTAGGTAATGTTCCTGATCCCGGTTGCACTAATATTCACACATGTTTTCTTTAAATTGAGTTTTGTTAATTTGCTTGATTAATATACTTGAGACAATATCAATGTTTTCTCATAGGTCATGGGAAAGTTCCAAAATCCTTGCTAAGTTTTAGACTTCGACTGATGGAACACAATTTATTCATCAAACGTTAGTTGAAGAATTCGTTTCTTTCTTCATTGCTATTTGTTGAAACCCTTAGCATTCCCTCGAAGATAAGTTAAGGCTACTGAAAGTAAATTCAATATTATATAAAATGTACATTTAGCAAGAAAGATACTTAGAATGTATGTTACTAGAAATTAACATTACAATGCATATTAAGTAAAAGGTTTACTTAGTATGTATGTATAGCAAATATATGATTTAATATTTATCAGGATGTGAAGTATGACCATGCAATAAATGTGTGCATCCCTTATTATTCTTTATTGATAATGCATTATTATTATCATCATTATCATCATCAACAACATAACCAGTAACAACATCATTATCATCATAGTAATGGCGATATACGAGAAGGTGATGGATATCTTAACCCGTGTTCCCTGGTTCGATTTCAGTAGCGCACTAGTGACATTAAAATCAAGTACATCGACTGTCTCGACTCGACAATCTTTAGTCATTTGGAAAGATGAAGGGAGTGGGCAAGCGGTTAAGCTTGACGCAGCAACAAATTTTCCTAGATCGTCCACAACGGCCACCAAATGGATCGTATCTGAGGCACTAATATCACTATGTATATTATCGTGTCTATCATCTGGAGATTTTTTCTGAGCAGATCTGAATATGACAGTAGTTGTAGCACCATCTTTTCTGTCATAGGAAACGTCTGTACTTAGGTCTCATATTTATTAACGATTTCAAATGATACAAAACAATCGAATACTGCGTGAATTAGTGACAAATATTCCTAATTATCATTTTCTTTCCTGATAGTTTCTGCTTCTTTCTGTCTTCAGCCTTTTACTATTCATTCAAAACAAATTTATTGTCTCTCTAATTTCTTTATTTGGTTTGGACAGTCAGTTCATTGAGTTGGAACTCAGCGTTAGTAACACTAGACAAATCCTTCTCTATGAACGTCAGCAGTTTCACAATAAAGTCGGAATATATATATATATATATATATATATATATATATATATACTCTATATATATATATATAACTATACTATATATATATATATATATATATATATATATATATATATAATTAAAGTGTTAAATATTATTGCAATGCTTATCAAGTGTTGAGCTTTGGCTGATATTATGAAAATGTTAAGTACACATTTTGTGTAACATGGGACCTGCTTACAAGTCAGTAAGAGTTGCAGCCGATGCATGGAAGACTCGACAACACCCACATTTTGTACTATAGTAGATTTTATAACACAAAACTGTATCCGTGAATGAAAGACATGTATAATATAATGTATGCTCTATTAACAAGCGTCATTTGATGAATTCAGTGTCAGAAAGATGTAAGGTCAGTATTGCATGCAATGACGTTTGGTCTAAAATCAAGTTACAAGTAATTGATTGAACTTCTTCACAAGTGAACTTTTAAAAATTCCAAATAATTAGCATGGGTTGCATGAATTATACATTTTGGAAGTATATAATAACTAAAGGCAAACAAAACCCTCTCCATACACCTTCTTTAACTTCGTTGTGTTCCGAACACGTTCCCGTGTCAGTTGTTAACCTCTCTTCAGGTGTTCTATCAATGGAGCCCGCTGTGAGTTCAAACTGAGACCGAGTCTTGTCTTCTTGCAAAACTACACTGAAGGAAGAAGTCTCACAAGTACGGTCCTACTTTAGTGGTAAGCAGATTTCAGCTTATATGACGTCACTCAAGCAGGTGACCTTTCTTTCGAATTAACATTTATAGTATCGCCTGAAACTATGGTAGCTTGTTATCGTTGGCAAATTTGGCAACAAAATATGTACACAATACTCCCATTTCATAAATTTCAGGCAATGGCAGCATCTACATAGAATTTTGGAGTACGATAATAAGTTAGAAATGGCAAATACCCTTGATCGGTTTCACGAACAGAACTAACAAGCGCCAGTTGCTTGGGACGACATTTTAATTTCCCCACGAGATGGTCAGTGGGCCTGTGTTTTTAAATAGGTTATTGTTTTCAGCCATTCTGATGATAATTTTTGTCAGCATTGGGGTTAATTATTAATTTTTCTAAACACCAAATCAAAAATGTTTTACACTACTAAGGGGCCGGATCATTAATGACAGAAATATCACAGTCGGCAGTCGGACTCAGGTTAAAATTCTTTTGATTATGTAACCTCTCCATTTGTTTGTCAGCACTGAACATTCCGGTGTGTCAACATATAAATAAATTAAATATTATCTAACGAATCTTCAAAGATGAAATCACTGCGAAGCTCTTGTGGTAGGATAAATTGGGTTTTTCATTTCTGAGACACTGAACTGAATAGAAGACGAAGTGCCATGGGTCAGAGGGTTCCCTTGTGCGCATATTCGCACAAAATCACTCAGACAATCACATTATAAGGATCATATTCTATTGAAATAAAGAAATAATTTCTTTAAAGCTATGACAATATACAATAATCTAATCCAATGATCACAACCGAAAAATAGAGACGAAAATTACTTTTAAAACAGAAGTAAATATTGCTACCACAGTACTCTCAGGCCAACTTATTTAGTATTTATTGCTCATTTTAGCCAACCTCTTATGTTAGCATGCCACACTTATTTGAATTCTGAATCTCACTGATTCGGAGGGCACACAAGGAGTGTGACAACTGACAGAAAGTGTGTAAAGATGGTGTTCGACAGGATGCAGTTTTTGGTCCAGATGATTTGGAGACAACAAAACTAAATTTGTTCTGTCTTCATTAACTATAGAAATTTGTCAATGCAGTCAAAATATAATTCTAATACAAGACAATTCTTATATCAAACAAATGTTTTAAATTGAAAAACATTTATAAATTTAAGTCTCTTAATATTTTAATAAAAAGTATTACTTAAAAATAATTAATCGTCAAACAAAATGTTCTTACATATTTTGAAAATGAAACTGACAAATTTTAGACAGTAGCGTCGACCAGCGAATCATATTTAAGACCAGGTATGTGCAAGGTATTGCATTTCTTCCAGGAATAGTGAAGCACGATGACTCATACTAATTTCTGAGGCAAGTGCTAGATGCCTTTTCAAATGTATATATGTATACGCACTAAACAAACAATGGCAGGTGTTGTGTTCAAGATTTATTGTGTAATGCATTAGCCAAGTGTTAGTATAGACAACATCACACTAAAGTTGCCCACAGTGATGGGACCAGTACCATCTATTATTGAGCGTTTTTATGTCAGACCCGGTAATAGAAAAATACAACTCTGGGAGGCTCTACATTACTGGAGAGTGGTGTTTGTCTCTCTCATAAAGACCTAAGCCACGTTTTGAATCATTACATACCGCTGTGGCACTATAAGCGAATTTTAGTGTCCTGTCCTGCTGAGGCGTTGGTATCACCACCTGACTGTCAGAGAGCGTAAGATCTAATTCAACTCTTCCGTATTGTTCTAAATAGCAGACTAAGTCTGAAAATAGATAACATATGTTTTCTTATGTGATTGATCAGTAACATATCAATATATGAAGTGTAAATGTGTTTGATATGAAACTGTCGAAATGACATTATTATGTGAAAGCACAGGGAAAATAATTAATCTTGACTAAGTGAAACATTTTTTGAAGACAATGGTATGTACTTAAGTGATTATTCATCCCCAAACTATAAGATTTCCAGAAGAATGATATTTACAGGCTAAATAACTGATAAGATACTCTAGTTAGCATAATGTTCAAGGCAATATGGGCAGTGAGGTTTGATCATTTGCACAACAGTTAGTACGTAACAGTATACTAGGATGTTGGGTGTAACAGTTCTAAATTTAAAGATATCACCATAAGTATGCTAATTAATGATCGAAATATAGTTTGTGATATTTCAGGTGCATAGTGCTAATTATGTTCACGAGAGATCGATTATAGATACAATTAGTTCCTGTATCATGAACTCAGTGTATGATAAATTCAAAGCCGATAAAGACCCAGATTTTAAACAAGGATGTACATTTATTCATGATGGACTTGTAGTCATGTATTTATTAAGATCAATTGTACATAGTGTTTCAAAATTATATGTTGAACGTTTCCGATGAATTTTAAGAGTTAAGTAGAATATTTCATCCCAAAACTCAGTTTATGCTATAATGCCGCAACCTCTCATTGTACTACAAAAAGGGGGCGTTGCCATACGTAAATAGTTCATGATGGAAATAACATTTATTTTTATATTTCGAGTGCATACAGTCCAATAATCGTGACTGACAGATCAATTAATATATAAAATTCAGATTATATATCAAGAACTAAATGAGAAATTCAGTTTCTAGACATTTCAAAGAAAAATGAGAATTTGTGAAAGTTGTAATCATGTACTTGTTAGGATCAATCGCACATTTGTCTATTTTAAAGAGTGTTACTTAACAATTATTAAGTTGTACGGTCTTCGAATTCGAAGATGACCATGACATCAATAACTATTCGATTTATGTGAACACTCGAGTAACTGATCTGGCCCATTTGTGCTCTGACTTGTCTGTGGTACCCTAGACAGGAGATGCTGTTTGGGATTTTGCTTGATCAATAAAGGACATGCTGCAGTTTTGAGATTAAAGCTACTCGCACTTATGCGCTGCCTCTGTCATTCGCCTCAATTACAAGTCTGTAGCTCCAATATTGGTAAGACTGAGTCACTGCGAGATCTTTCCAGTTCTCAAGAACAATGTCGAAGTGTTTCAAGGATGACTTCAGGGAATCTTTGAAGATTTTCTTTTTGACCACCATGAAATCGTTTTCCCTCCTTCGGCTCGCTGAAGAAAACTTATTTGTTAGTCGTTTCTCTGACATCAAGGTGACTTGTCCTGTTGATTACAACTGTAATTTCACCATCAGAGCGTGGATGATTGAAATGCCCGTCCTTGTATGACCCTGCCCTGCCATCTTATTTTCTTCAGTTTCCTCAGGAGCCAATCTGAAAGTGGTTCAGCTTTTTTCAATGGTGCCTATACATGGTTCAGGAGGGTGCGTCTCATGTCTTCTAGATACTGATTTTGAGACCGGAATTGACGAGAAATGGTCCATTCGCTTGATATCTTTTCATATTTATCATTATATGACTGATAAAAATTAATTAGAAAAGAGACGGAGCAGGATTGCTAAATTTTTCATATCTATCCTCTCATCAAGGACCAGGTGACTATATTTATAAGGTATCATTGTAAAGTCGCATAAAAAGATGCTGGTTACTCATGTACGACACCATCATATTGTTGTGACTCTAGGTCCCAAAACATATAACAGAAAGAAATGAAACCAATAATTTAAGTAAAATTCAAGAAACGATTTATATTCACAAAACAAACAAAGAGAAAATTTAAAAGACACTTACAGAATTGTGAGCTAAATCCCAAACAAACCTAAAAGTCATATGATTTTGAACAATAATATAGAATGATCCGAATGAATTCAAATAGGCTTTAATGTCTTTTGTATAAATAATGTTGAATGTTTTGATATGCTAGTAGTCTCAAATATCTTGACATACTAATGATGTAATCCAAAATGTCTTTGTAATTCCAATGAATAATTTAAATCCATCATTTGTCTCAAGTTGTAGCTGAACACAAGTATAAATGATTCCAGAAATTGATCATAAAACGGGAAAGAAAATATTTGTTTGACGAAACTCTTTATATGAAAATCTCACTTATAATCTAGCAATAAATCAATCTTGCTTTATCTTACAAGAAAAGAGAAAAAATATGAAGACAATACTATCAACTGTATTCATCAGTCTATCGTTCGAGGTTTCAATGCAGATATTTCTTTCAGAAACGATATGTTTCTAAATACTTTTTAAAGTATTTTCTAATGTTTAAAATATAAAATTGCTAATTATTGTATTAGTTTGTAAAATTTGGTTCAGCTGTTAAGGAAAAGAAATTCTATTGCATCTTACGTAAACACTGCCGCGTGCCACCTTGCGATGTATCCTGGATGGTATAGATTTTCTAGAGCCACGCGATAATCTCCACAAAAGAGACTAAACATTTCTTACGATTAAAACCTTTCTGCACTATGGTGACATTACGTTTACTATGATTCAGATCTCTCTCTCTCTCTCTCTCTCTCTCTCTCTCTCTCTCTCTCTCTCTCTCTCTCTCTCTCTCTCTGTAGTATTTCCTCCCGATTTGGAATTTAAAATGCATTGAAAAGGTATTCAATCTTTTCTTTATATTGATTGTTTTCTAATGATGTAAAGTACAGATCATCGGTCACTCTTATTTTTATATTTTCTTAAATATTACCAGAAATCTTCCAAACTTATAAAAGAAATATATCCATGTACTAGTATACGATATTTAGTCCAGTTGAATAACACTCACTGTGTATTTAACAAGGGTTCAAAATGAGGGTTAAAAAAAAAATGCGATAGAGAAAAAAGAAAATTTGCCTTGATTGCAAATAAGCATACAACTTGTTTGAAAATCGCAATGTATAATCATACCGCCTCCAAATATACAGTAGCCAGGCATGAGATATATTACAGAGCCGTTCTTACGAAGGTTACCAGAAAGAATTATATATCACCATATGACTGCTTGACAAGCTTGACTTTAGGGCAAAATAGATTCAAAGCTATTTTAGCGCTATTTTCTAAAATTTAAAAAATAATAATTATTGACACATCCTTTACAGACAGAAAGATTTCTACTTATCATTCCTTTATATTAAGAGAACCTCCTAGCAGGGCAGATTTCTTCCTCTCCGCCATGCTGACTTCTCAGAATACAAAACAAGATATTTAAAAAAATATGTATATTCATTGACATAGCAAGCGCATATTATCGTTACACTTCTAAAAATTGATTAACTGTTACGTTTGGAGTTTGCCTGAACTGACGAGAAGTCTAGACATTGGTTTGAATTTCGAGTGCAATAATTCTGAAATGAAAGCATTGCTTCTCTAAATTTGGCGTAAATTTGTATTATAATGATTACACATTAGATCTTGCCTTTATGCGAGTGTTTTGCATATAGCTCCATTTCTCTGCTGTGTTTGCAGTTATTGAGCTTTGTAAATTTTCTGGATGGTGAAAGATTTTCAGAACAGAACTGGAATTTCATTGAAAGTTATCTATCTTAAAACATGATCTATTGTGCGCCATCTGTCATATATACAAATATCATTATATTTCCTTTTGTAATTTAGATCTAAGTGAAAAAGAAGAGTATACAAATTCTGCAAAAATATAAAACACACCTGATTCCCTAGTACACATCACATATATGAATTTTTCTATCGATGGAATAATATTGTGAAGTTTACTTACATATTCTTAGCCTTTGATTGGTATCTGATGGACACAATAAATAAAAAAAGATGATATTCATCTAGTCAACATGTATCATTTTGTGTAGAGCGTAATTTGCATAATCTTTAATCCTTGTACATTTTACATAGTCTTCCTCTCTTGACCATTAAGGCATGCCTGGAACACCAAACTATTGCTAGGTCATTTTAAACATACAAGGCAAGCCCAGAATCCAATACTTTTTGCTAGTCCCATATTGTTTTATACTATGAAAACATTTTTACCGCAAACATATAAATAGAAAGCGGTATTCATCTCCTATACTTGTAACATTTTAATGAAAGCGTGACTGACATAACATTTAATCTCTGTATAGTTCATACAGTCTTCCAAACTCGTCCATTAAGTCATCCTTGGGGAACTATTATGTAATGCTTTGAACACCTAGATATTGCAAGAATGGTTCTAAAGATAAAAGTCTGTCGAAGGTCATATATATTTCCGAGTCCAATATCGTTTGTCACCTTGTTAAATATTTTCGCAGATCGGTGAATCGGTTACCTGTTTCAGCAAGTACCCGGGAAAAAATTGCCTTTTTTGTTTCGGTAATAACATGAAGATCTAATCTGTCTTAAAAATAAATATAGTCTTACATCAAGTGGCATACTTTACACAATATATTCTTGTTTCGCTGTCTTTTTGCTTATTGTTCATATACCCTAATATGTTTTGTTACTGATTCAACCCATTATAACACCTAAAACATGCTCAGCACATATGTAGATCTAGTGTATTGTATTAGAGACATGTCATGGGAAAACTCTTACCTGTAGTTCCTGTAGCTATATCCAAGGGCAGCAATGCCGTTGCACTCGATGTTTGTGTTCTCTTAAGAGCTCACTCAAGGCATTTGAAAAATAAATAATGAACGTTTATTCTGTGTAGTAACTGCATATCTGTAATTGACGTTGGTCTGTACTCCAACATCCCACACCAGAAGGACGAAGGGTAAAGTCGTTCCAAAATGTAGACGTCTTGAGTAGTGAAAATGGTTATCTTAATCACCGTAATGCAATTCTTATTTGTGGCTCACAGGTTTACGTTATTTTTGTTCGAGAATCATTGCTTAAAATAGCGTAATTTACCTTAATAGAAAATGCCTATTGATGGAACTTGGAGTTGTAAATGATGTAGTACACACGTATATGCAAATCTGAGAAAATATGGTTGGTCACATTAGTTCGTATGTACAGAGCTACTAGTAGTGGAACAGTGTATCCTCAGGGGGTGTGAGATAAAAGAAATACATGCTACTTAATCAATAATTTAGTCGAAAAATCAAACATACATAAACACAATCGACTTCCGTGTTATAAGACGATACGTATGGTAGTTAATTCCGTCACGAGGACATAACTAGACAGCATTAGAGTTAAGTCCCCATAACTGCAATCTATGTTCAGCTCGAAATGTTATCCAGCAAGCAGATACGTGTACCCCGAAAATAAATTTTGCTGGTTTAAATAGTAAAACCGAAACTGTTGTTAACTTGTATGCTAGTATCCAACATTTAGAAAACACTGTTACATATCCCATGACATTATACACAGTCTGTCATATGTCGTTTCAAACAAAATTTACGCTTGTGTGACGTAGAGGCCAGTCCCATATCCACCATAGGGATGAAATGAGCTTCCAACAAGATGCACAGGCAAAGTTGTGATAAAAGCGCCCTTTTCTTTCACACACACACATGCATGCATATATATATTGTAATATGGCGAATTTTGAAGACTTGTTGAAAATTAAGGTTGAATAAATTGTGCTTTGAAGTTATCATAGTCAAGCCAGAAAGGTCTTGAGAAAGTTCACTGATACTTCTCTTATTTCATCTCTGAAACATAAAAGGGTCTACGTTTAAGCTTCAGTAGAATTGACCGAGTCATCGTAACGGTATAGTGACACAGCGTACATAGAGTTACAACCGTATCAGTCGAAAGAGGACTTTATGTCAAATAATTGATCATCAAAGGAAAGCTTATTGTAACATATTTTAGGCTGGTGAAATCTGATGAAAGACGTGATTATTTGGGGAGAATATTAGGAACAGTTACTTCTGATTGGTCAGCAAAAATTAAGGCGTACTCTTTGGGAGACTAGAATCTAGGGTACCAACTTGCTCAGAACTCTTCAGTTCGACTCTTGCCTTGTGAGAAGACAAAAGGTCCGACTCCGTGGGAACAATAGAATTGGTTTTCCCTCGTTAACGAATAAAGGCCAGGTAGCTGTCTTGGAAGGAAAAACAACAGGCTATAGAGATTTGACACACGATTGTGTGGGGTGAAAGGAAGAACTGCATTAAGGTACGCAATTTTAGTTTCCATATAATATCTATTTTCACTTGCTTGGGTTTTGCAAATGTGTTGATATGCTTATGATTCACGCATGTATCGTGTATTCATTCCGTAGGACTCTGTTGATATGTTTGAGTGTTATGCAATTTAATTCTTTAATTTTACAGTTCATGGATAGTATCGACGGATTGCATGTAACCCTAATATTCAATGTGTCATATTTGTCTTATGATATATGAATTGATTTACTGTGTAGGATGATATTGTTGTCGTGAGTTAATGAGAATTGTATATTTATATATGATTTCGCAATGCTTAAATGATCTTGCAGGTTATTGGTTATTGTAGCTAGATTTAGTGAATATTATGCCATAAGTAATTGAACATTTATCTTATTGGACAGAATTGACTAGTCAAATGTAAATAAGACGTGTAGTAATGTATGCTGGTATATACGGCCGCATGTGTCTGTAGAGAACACGTGGTAATTTCTAATCAATTGCCATGCGGCGAGGGCAATGAACTTCAAGCTAAGGTCATTTGTACAAATATAGCGTGTATCTTACCGAAATACAGGAATTTGTAAGGACCGTTATTTGTTAAGATCACATTATGTCAGAATTTGTGCAGTGTGAATCGCCAATCTGAATACGAACAAACAGAGCTTATATATATATATATATATATATATATATATATATATATATATATATATATATATATATATATATATACAGAGAAGTGGTGGAAAACATAACTAGCTCTCGTAATACTCTCGTATTTAAGGAAGCAGCTTTATACCGAGAAAGGAAGAAGGGAGAATGAAGGAAAGAAGGGAAGTAAAAGGAAACCCCGATGAGTCAGAGGGAGATCCGCATCTAAGAGAGGTCGGAATAATCAGGGGTCGGAAAGAGGACCAAAGCGCACGCATTTGACGTGGAAACCAGGAATAACGGAGACAGAAGCTAGGTGATGCTGTCAAGCGTGGAATTTTACTCTAAATTCACCACTCGTAATATGATGTAAATTGAACACTGCGACTAAATTCTATCAATGTTAATCTGTTGGATTGAAAAGTGAAATTTTAGTTATGTATTAATTGAAAGTGAAAGTTTGGTTATGTATTAATTGATTACATTTATTTTAGTAAATCTGTTGGATTGAAAAGTGAAATTTTGGTTGTGCACTAATTGATTAAATTTATTTTTATTTTATTGGTAAAGGGGGCTCGCACTTGTTTATTTCTTCCAATAGCCTTGCTCAGCTATCTGTTAACGTTGCATCTATCCGTCCACACTGGGCAATAACACCGTGGGAGGTCATTCCCTAGTTAACGATCGCTAAATCAATTAAGGAGGTTAACGTTCCATCTATCCGTCCACACTGGGCAATAACACCGTGGTAGTTGTTCCCTAGTTAACAATCGCCAAATCAGTTAAGGAGGCTTTAATGATTTAAAGTCCCCCGTTACAAGTGGGGGTCTATCGTCCCTGATAATTTGAACAGTGGATAGCAGACCTGAGCATATATTGAATAGCAATATAATACCATAGCAGTGATAATTTTGTTTATTATTTAAATAAGGAATTATTAGTGTGAATTGATAAAATATCTATGCAATTTTGTAATTTGCGCATGCCAATGTTGAGATTTTCTTTAATGTTTGTTATGACATTGTAAGAAATTAAGATTCCTTACCTGAATTGCTGATAGCGTGGTCGTTGTCTGAATTCAAGTAATTCAGAAGCAGTATTGCCGTTAGTTACTCTTGTGAGAAGAGATAATTAAGGAAGTCTCGGGGGAGTAATTTGCACTTGTTGGTGCGAGCAAGCTGAAGTTGGGGAAAATTCAGAATTTTGTACTGCCAAAAGCTGTTAGGTTACTTTTGAATGATTTTAAGTAAGTCTGTAGGTTAAGACTTTACTGGGATAGGATACGGGTAAGTATTCTTAGGGATGCTGTTTCCTGTATGGCAGTAAAAGGTTAGTGAGTACTAATCTAGGTAAGTTGGTTGGTGAAACAGTCGAGTACACTAGGATGGCAACTGATAGGCAGTTAGTCAGAGAATATAAATCTATAGGTAAGGATGAATTAGGTTATGAAGGGACCCAATTAGCTGAATTTGTAGAGCGAAGTCTCAAGGAATACAGAGAACAGCAGGCGGCAGAAAAAGAAAGAATGAGACAAGCTGAGGAGAAAGAACGAATGAGACAAGCCGAGGAAACAGAGAAAGAGAAAATGAGACAAGAGAAAGAAAGAATTAGACAAGCCGAGGAAAAATAAAGAATCAGACAAGCCGAGGGAAAAGAGAAAGAAAGAATCAGACAGGCCGAAGAAAGGGATAAAGAAAGAGAAATTGAGTTAGCCAGATTGCAAGACGAAGAAAGAACCATGGAAAGACTAAGGATCGAAGCGGAATCTAGGAGGGGCGAAGAACTGAATGAACATTCAGGACCGTCAAGCAAAAGATCTGAGGATAGACGTATCGCCCAGATAGCCAAGCCGATGTTTAATGACAAGGACGAAATTATCGATAACGTTTTAACGCAGTTTGAAAAGTTGGTCTTAATACATCATATACCCAAAGACCAGTGGGCCATTAATATTTCTGCATTTTTTGCAAGGAGCTGCCAAGGATGTCTACCATAATATGGCACCCACTGAAGTAGATGACTACGACGCTCTCAAGAAAGAGCTATTACGGCATTATGAGTTGTCGGCTGTAAGCTTCCGCAAACTTCTCAGAGAGACGTCTAAGAAAACAAAGGAGACACACGCACAATTTCATACTCGTGTGCGCGTGCTCTTCGACAAATGGATGAAAATGACAGGAGCCGAGCTTACTTATGAAGGAATACGGGAAGAGATCTTGAAAGAACATATCCTCAGTACGTATCGGAAAGACCTGATCGTATTTTTGGCAGAGCGTGATTTCGCAACCTTAGAAGATATCAGTGTGATGTCTGAGCGATATGAGAGTGCACACTCTCGTCCAACCACCTGGAGTGGCAGGGATCCAACCAGCGTCCCTGACTTTAGAAGAGCTAACGGTTTGACACCTCTTAGGCGGAATGGTCAAAATGGTGGGAAGCTAGGGGCTGATAATCCCAACCGTTATCAGTTCCGTGGCTCAGGAAAGTCCCACGGGGTAGATAAAGGTACTTCTGGTAAGAAAGATGAAGTTATGTACTACGGTTGCAACAAACTTGGCCATATTCTCAAGAACTGCAGGAAATATTGTCCCACGATAAATGTAGTGACACCAGGCACTGGTAGAAAGTGTAAACCAGTAGAGTGGTCGAATACTGCAACAGCTACGGTAAATGGAGAGAAGGCTACTGTGTTGTATGACACCGGGTGCAGTTATCCAGCTTTGGTGGATAGCAAATTTGTTAAACCTATTGATTATACAGGTGCGACAGTGGAGGTTCAATTTGCTAATAGGAGTATAGATTCCCTTCCAGTTGTTTACATCGATCTTGATTCGCCGTATGTGAAAGGACGAATTCAAGCAGCGTGCTTGTCAGGGTTGTCGCATAACGTAATTTTAGGACGTAGGTATGTGTTACAACAGCCTAATCCTATGACATGTACACCCGTACACGTGGGGTCCGTGAAGACGAGGTCTATGAAGCGAAGGTCAGGGTCGAAGCCACTGAACCCTTCGACTTCGCCCATTGATAATTTGCTACCTGGTGAATTAAAGAGACTTCAAGAGGAAGATTCTACCCATAACAGGATACGCTGGTATGCAAAGGAGAAGTCCGTGCGGAACTTACCTGACGGTGAGGTAGAGTTCGCATTGAAGCGGGGTATCTTGTATCGATACGCCCGGAAATGTTTCGAGAGGTATAAGCAGGTAATTGTACCTCGATCTAAGAGAGAAAAAGTGCTTAGGCTAGCACATGAGAGTCTACTCGGTAGTCACATGGGTGTGGCAAAGACAAGAGGTAGGTTATAAGGGAGTTCTACTGGCCAGGTGTGTATGGGGATGTAAGGAGGTTTTGTCTGTCGTATGACAAGTGTCAGCGGGTGGCACCTAAGACCTCACATCGCCCAGTGCCACTAGGAACCAACCCTCTGATTGATGAACCTTTCTAAAGGGTGGCTATGAATTTGATAGGTCCGATAAAGCCTGCGTCAGAAAGTGGTAATCGTTATGTGTTAACGATTGTTGATAATACTACGCGATACCTGGAGGCCGTTGCGTTGAAGAACATTGATTCAGTTACGGTGGCTGAAGCTTTGTTAGGAGTTTGGTCTAGAGTTGGTGGAGTTGGTGTTCCTGACGAAATACTAACTGACCATTGGACGCAGTTTGTTAACCAGGTGATGGAAGAAGTGAACCGGTTACTTTCCATTAGGCACCTGACTACTACCCCGTATTACCCGCAGTGCAATGGTGTAGTAGAACGTTTCAATGGAACGTTGAAGCATGCTCTAAAGAAGTTGTGCGAAGGTCGGCCTACGGACTGGGATCGATACCTTCCCGCGATACTTTTCGCGTACCGCGAAGTACCCCAAGCTAGTCTAGGATTTTCGCCATTTGAACTAGTCTATGGGAGGACAGTGAGAAGACCATTGTATTGAAACAGTTATGGACGGATGAAAAGGCATCCGAGGAAGTACGAACAACGTATCAGTATGTTGCTGATCTCCGTAACAAGCTGGAGGAAGTCTGCAACTTGGCCCAGAAGAATCTCTGTGACGCACGGGGACGTCAAGCCAAGTATTATGACGAGAGGGCGAAGGAACGTAACTTTGAAGTGGGTGACAAGGTGTTGTTGTTGTTACCGTTAGAACACAACAAACTCCAAGTATCATGGAGAGGACCGTTCGTTGTAACGGAAAAGAAGCGTGGACAGAACTACCGCATTAAGGTGGGAGATAAAGAGAAGTTGTGCCACGTTAACCTTCTTAAACGGTATCGTGAAAGGGAGACACCTACTGAGTTCGTGGTTGCTACAGTTGTGACTGAAGAACCCGACGACAACGGAGGAGTGGCGGAAGTACTTCCTAGTTGCCCTTTGACGAGGAATGAAACCTACGTCGACGTCGTCCTTGACGTAACGTTAACGTCAGAACAACGTGAAGAGGTGGAGGAGATACTCCACGACTACGCAAGTGTCTTGACCGAAAGACCAGACATGACGGACTTGGAGGAGTTCAGTTTGAAGTTACTGGATGAAACGCCTGTGAAACTGAGACCCTATCCACTTGCTCATGCAAAGTTAGAAACTGTACGGAACGAAATTCGAGCTATGCTTGACTTAGGGGTCATTGAACCAGCCGAATCTGCGTATAGTTCACCAGTTGTTTTAGTACATAAGAAGGATGGTGATCACCGCTTTTGTGTTGACTATCGGAAATTAAATAGGGTCACGGAATTTCAGGTGGAAATGTTACCAGATCCTGAGGCCAAATTCGCCGCAGTAACCAACGCCAAATATTTTTCGAATTAGATTTGTCAAAGGGATATTGGCAAATTCCAGTTCGCAAGGAAGACCGTCCAAAACTTGCCTTTGCAACACCAGATGGGACCTACCAATGGGTAGTCATACCGATCAGGGTCCAGAACGCACCCAGTATTTTCACCCGAATGATGAGGAAACCGCTAGAACCTTTAAGAGGGACCGGAGTTTCGAATTTCATGGATGATTTGTTGTTGGCGACAGCTACTTGGGAAGAACACGTAGTCTTACTGAGAAAAGTTCTGGAACGACTCAAACAGACAGAGCTCACCGCCCGACCATCTAAATGTCACATAGGATTTCGGAGACTGACTTATCTAGGACACACCCTCAGTGAAGATACATTAACCCCAGACAGTGCAAAAGTCGACCGCTTCGGAACGCCTCACGTCCAACTACAAAGACGGAAGTGCGATCTTTTCTAGGACTTGCAGGTTATTATCGTAAGTATGTTGCAAATTTCAGCGCTATTGCTAGTCCGTTGACTGATTTGACAAGGAAGAAGACTCCGACGAAAGTTATTTGGACCGATGCTTGTGAGAGGGCATTTCAGACATTGAAAGATAGGTTGACGTCAGACGCCGTAGTGAGACTACCGGACGTGACAAAGGACTTTGTTTTACGTACCGACGCTTCTGACAGTGGTCTTGGTGCAGTTTTACTACAAGAACATGATGGGAACTTATTCCCTGTTGTATATGGTAGTTAAAAAGTTGTGTTCCCGCTGAGCGTAATTATTCGGTTACCGAAAGGGAATGCCCAGCGATTATCTTTGGAATCTCTAAATTCCAGCGCTACCTGTATGGGCGAAAGTTTATTCTTGAAACTGACCACCAACCTCTTGCTTATTTGGCCCAAGCTAAACTGACGATTGGTCGTTTAATGAGATGGTCGTTATTTCTTCAGCAATATCAAGTTCAATTGCGTTACAATAAAGGAAACTCAAATGTGGGAGCAGATTGTATGAGTAGATTAGTTGATTCTGAGGTGAAGAGGTCACGTCAGGACATGTAAACAATGACTTGAACTGCAACTTCAAAATTCGGAGAGCTAAATCCCAGATTTTACTCTTAAAGAGGGGCCTATGTAATGTGGCGAAGTTTGAAGACTTATTGAAACTTAATGTGAATAAATTGTGCATTGAAGTTAGCTTAGTCAAGCCAAAAGGTCTTGAGAAAGTTCACTGATATTTCTCTTATTTCATCTCTGAAACATAAAAGTGTCTACGTTAAGCTTCAGTAGAATTTGACCGAGTCATCGTAATGGTATAGTGACACAGCGTACATAGAGTTACAACCGTATCAGTCGGCAGAGGACTTTATGTCAAATAATTGATCTTCAAGGGAAAGCTAATTGCAGCATAATTTAGGCCGGTGAAATCTGATGAAAGACGTGATTATTAGGGGAAAATTTTAGGAACAGTTACTTCCGATTGGTCAGTAAAGAATTAAGGCGTACACTTTGGGAGACTAGAATTTAGGGTACCAACTTGCTCAGAATTCTTCAGTTTGACTCTTTCCTTGTGAGAAGACGAAAGGTCTAACTCCGTGGGAACAATAGAATTGTGTTTCCCTCGTTAACGAAGAAAGGTCAGATAGCTGTCTTGGAAAGGAAGACAGGCTATAGAGATTTGACACACGATTGTGTGGGGAGAAAGAAAGAACACCATTAAGGTACGCAATTTTAGTTTCAATATAATCTTCTATTTTCATTTGTTTGTTTTATGCAAATGTGTTTGATATGCTTATGATTCATGCTATGTCTCGATTTTTCAAGTTCACAGATATCTGTTGAGGCTAGAATCGTATGCAATTTATTTCTTACTTTCACAGTTAGTTCATTGATTGATGGATTGCATGTAATCAGATATTCAATGTGCAGTATTTTCATAGGGATTTATGATGTAACCCAAAGAATGTTCAAATATGCAGTATTTCATATAGATTTATGACTTAACTCTAATATGCAGATGTGTCATATTTTTTATGGTTACATAAATTGATTTCCTGTGTAGGATGATATTGTTGTCGTGAGTTAATGACAATTGTATATTTATATATGATTTCGCAATGCTTAAATGATCTTGCAGGTTATTGGTTATTGTAGCTAGATTTAGTGAATATTATGCCATGAGTAATTGAACATTTATCTCATTGGACAGAATTGACCAGTCAAATGTAAATAAGACGTGTAGTAATGTATGCTGGTAAATACGGCCGCATGTGTCTGTAAAGCGCACGTGGTAATTCCTAATCAATTGCTATGCGGCGAGGGCAATGAACTTCAAGCTAAGGTCATTTGTGCAAATATAGCGTGTATCTTACCGAAATACAGGAATTTGTAAGGACCGTTATTTGTTACGATCACATTATGTCAGAATTTGTGCAGTGTGAATCGCTAATCTGAATACGAACAAAGAGAGTTTATATACAAGATCACATTATGTCAGAATTTGTGCAGTGTGAATCGCTAATCTGAATACGAACAAAGAGAGTTTATATATAAGATCACATTATGTCAGAATTTGTGCAGTGTGAATCGCTAATCTGAATACGAACAAAGAGAGTTTTATATATATATATATATATATATATATATATATATATATATATATATATATATATATATATATATATATATATATACAGAGAAGTGGTGGAAAACATAACTAGCTCTCGTAATACTCTCGTATTTAAGGAAGCAGCTTTATACCGAGAAAGGAAGAAGGGAGAATGAAGGAAAGAAGGGAAGTAAAAGGAAACCCCGATGAGTCAGAGGGAGATCCGCATCTAAGAGAGGTCGGAATAATCAGGGGTCGGAAAGAGGACCAAAGTGCACGCATTAGACGTGGAAACCAAGAATAACGGAGACAGAAGCCAGGTGATGCTGTCAAGCGTGGAATTTTACTCTAAATTCACCACTCGTAATATGATGTAAATTGAACACTGCGACTAAAGACCAGAGGTAATCATATTCATCAAACGTTGAAAGGTACTTGGCGAACCCTTCATCCCAAACGTCATTATTTTATATTGATAAAGTCCATCTGGAGTTACGAATGCCGAAATTTCCTTTGGCCTTTCCGTTAGTGGAATTTGCCAAAATCTTTTCTGAAGGTCATATTTGGTGATATGCTTAGGCGTTGTTGCGGTCGGTAGAATACGTATTAAACGTAACAACACTCTGCAGGACACCAAAACCATAGTACTCACCTTTAACAAACCCCATTACCCAGAGTGGTCAAAATTGGCTTTTTGGAAGTGAAGGTTGAGATATACATTCCGAACACACTTCGATGCTATAAGTGTCAGATATATGGCCATCACGAAGACCGATGCTCAAAGAGCTAAATATGAGGCCGATGCAGAGACCATTCCGAACACACTTCGATGCTATAAGTGTCAGATATATGGCCATCACGAAGACCGATGCTCAAAGAGCTAAATATGAGGCCGATGCAGAGACCATTCTCATCAGGAATCTGAGTGCAGAGCAACTCCGTCTTGCGTCAGTTGTGGAATGGAGCACCACGCCAATTCCAAGGATTGTGATACCTGGAAACAGGGGAAGGTAATACAGAGGGTAAAGTACACTTCTAACATTCACTATCCAGAGGCCAGAAAGATTGTACAGGCTAAACCATCCCTTCCTGGCCCAGCCTTCTCCACTGTAGTTAAAAATGATCCCAAAACAACGAAAGACGCTCAAACTCAGACAGAACCACCCGATTCACCATCAGGCTCTAGCAGCCTACATTACCTAGGACAGGAAACACGTTATCTATTCAAACAACTTTCAATAATATCCCACCACCGAAATCACAAAAAATTAAAACAAAATCTCAAGGAAATAGGCTGCAAAAGGGATCAGATGATCCCATCAAACTCTATAACAGGTTTGGAGACATTGAGAACATGGATGCAGAAGAAACTGCTCCATATGCTCAAGGTGGCTCCAGACCTACCACCATAAAATTCACCCCAGTACTTCTTCCAGAGAAATAACCACATAGATTGCCCCCGCGAAAGGTCTAATCTAACTCTACAATCTCCACTTTAAACTTATAATGAAGAACACCATCATACAATGGAACTGTCGAGGACTTAAAGCCAACTACAATGATATTCTCGGGCTTTTAAACGAACATGATCCTGCAGTATTATGCCTTGAGGAAATATTCTTGAAAGATACGGATGCCATCATTCTCAATAACTACTCCCAGTTCAACACCTACTTTCAAAATGTTGACAGGGCCTCAGGAGAAGTTTCTGCTGTTGTGAACAATAGAGCCCCTCATAGCGTCATTCCTTTAAACACAAATTTGTAACCATTTCTGGAAGCGTTACTCTACATCGACTGATTATCTTTTGTTTTATTTACATACCACCAAACAACAAACTATTTCCAAAATAATTAGACTACCTTGTTCCATAACTGCCAGCGCCATTTTGTTCTACTCGGAGATTTTAATGCCGACTACATTTTATGGGGATCAAACTACATAAGCGACATGGGCAAAATGGTAGAAGATTTCATTTCTAGACACGACTTGTGTCTATATAACACCAAATCACCGACATATTTAAATCCAGGAACGAGCACCTACAAGTGCATCGATTTGATAATTTGTTCTTCTTCGCTAAGTTTGGATTATAATTGGAAGGTCGCTGATGACCTTCACAGCAGTGACCACTTTCCAATATCAATCGATGAAGCAATTTAACAATGAAATTTAAAGAAGGCCGCTTATGCCAAGTTTGAAACATTTTCTACAACTAGGCTTAACAGGGATACGGTTTTAAACGACAATGACCCTATTCAGTATTTTACTTCTGTCTTAATAGAGATTGCAGAAGAAGCCATTCCCAAGTCCTCACCGAACTGTAAAAGAACCCCAAAACCATGGTTCACCAACAAATGGAAAGAAGCTATTAGACAACGCCGAGAAGCACTGAACAATTTCAATAATCCTCCAGCGCCAGAAAATTTAACTAAGTACCGTATTGTTCGGCCCAAAGCTCGCCGCACGTTAAAGAAAGTAAAAGTGCATCATGGAAAAATATGTTTCAACTTTAAATTCTCGTTCCTCTATAAAGAAAGTTTGGGACACGATCCGCAAACTAAATATAAAGCAAAAACTAAAAAATTCTTTCCGACATCTGAAACTAAGCAGCAAGAATTTCAATTCCAATCTTGACATAGTTAATATACCTTCTGATAATTTCTCTAAACATTCCTCATCATCTAATTATTCAGAAGCCTTCCGAAGATAAAAATTCATAAAGAAAAGACACGGTTGAAATTCACATCAAATAACTCAGAAAGTGATAATCAACGGTTTTCACTTTTGAAGCTGATGGACTCTTTGAATAAGACCCATGATACATTATCTGAGCCTGACGATATACATTACCAGGTTTTGAAACACCTACCAGAACCATAATTAACAGTTCTTCTGAAACTCTTCAATGATTTATGGATTACTGGTAATGTACCAAATATTTGGAAAGAGGCAACAGCAATACCAGTTCCCAAACCAGGTAAAGATAGTGCAGATCTTACCAACTATCGACCTATTGCTCTGACGAGCTGTGTGTGCAAAACAATGGAACGAATGATCAATTCTCGGCTTTTATGGTACTTATAAACTTATAGTTTAATATCTTCTTTCCAAAGTAACTTTCGGTATGGCCGTAGCACCAATGATCATCTGGTTAGACTGGAAACATTTATTCACGACGCATTTATCAAGTACGAAGATTTAGTAGCGGTTTTCTTTGATTTAGAAAAGGCCTATGACACGACATGGAAGTACGGGATACTGAATGACCTGCACGATCTGTGTGTAAAAGGCCGTCTGTCGTCTTTCATATCAAACTTTCTCTCAGACAGAGTATTCAAGGTACGAATGGGCACCACCCTCTGTGATATGCACGAGCAAGAGATGGATGTGCCCCAGCTTAGCCTTTCATATGTGACGCTTCTCAGCATCAAACTCAATAGCATCACCAAGTGTTTTGCTCCCGGTGTGGCTCCATATACGTTGATGATTGTGATGTTATCGATCAAAGCACATGCATACAATTGAACGACAACTACAGGAAAGTATAGACAAGATTCAAAATTGGGGCAATACATAACGGTTTCAAATTCTCGAAATCAAAAACGGTTTGTGTGCATTTCTGTCAGTTACGATGACATGATGTTGAACCAAAACTCACGCTAGACGGAACACATATTCCAGTTGTAGAGGAAACAAAGTTTTTAGGTATTATCTTCGACAGAAAACTGACTTTTATTCCACATCTAAAGAACTTGAAAGCTAAATGCTTGAAATCTCTAGATCTACTTAAAGAAGTAGAGCACACTGACTGAGGTGCTGATAAAAAAGTCAACCACAATTTATAAAACAAACGTTTATTTGCTCCAAACTGGTCTATGGTTGCGTTGTTTATGGTTCATATAGGAAGTCATACTTGAAGATACTTGACCCAGTCCATCATCAAGGAAAAAGACTCGCTCTGGGAGCATTTAACACACCCCCATGTGAAAGCCTTCTCCCTGAAGCAAACGAGCCATTTTATCACATTGTAGAGAGATGCTTTCCATAAATTATGCTCTCCAATTAAGATCAAGCCCTCAGAACCCTGCCTTTTCGGCTGTTTTTCAACCTAAATACAAAACTTTATACGAAAATACACCAAACGCCATACTTCCTTTGGCATTACAATATCATCCAGCCTTGACTGTATAAAAATTGATCTTTCTAAAATTCAGAAAACATCCTTCTCCGAAACACAGGCTACTTAAGCAAGCACATAAGAACTTGTTACGCTACACGAGGGATGCAAATCTGAGACAAACCATTCCATATTCCACTACTCTTATCATGAACTCTTCAGCGAATTTGAAGACTACACAAAAATTTATATTGATGGTTCAAAGAATGGGGAAAAGGTTGATACACTCTTCGTTAGTGGAAAACACACAAAACAAGTTCTCTTACCAAATGGTACATCAATATTTTCAGCCGAAATCAGAGCAATAGACCTTGCTCTGCAATATATCGAAAGCAAACGTATTTTAAACAACATTATCTTCTCCGACTCACTATCAGTACTTCAGTTGCTACACAATAGAAAAGTGGAAAGCCCATTATTAACCCACAAGATAGTATACTGTTGGTTACCCATCCATTTTGGTATTAAAGGTAATGAAAAAGCAGATCGCGCTGCTAAAGTGGCCCTATCCCTAGAACTATCTGATTTTAAAATACCGTATATTGATTTTAAACCTAGTATCAAATTAAATTATTTTAAATCCAAAAAATAGAAGAATTTTAAATCAACTGGCATCAACATTGAAAACACCTAGAGCTCTAAAGGTGTAAACATACGACTGACTGAAAAACACTGAGAATGAGTATTAAACCCAACCAAGAACGCAATTTCAGAACCGCGTGATGGATCACGTGGTCACTTATGTCGAGCGGCGCAGTAAGATAATATGGTAATAAGCACGTAGGCTATTGTAACTTAGCTAAGAATCATTGATTCCCACCCTGGAAATGAATTTAAAAAAAAAAAAAAACAAAGAACTGTTTATAACAGAGCCAACACGTGGACTGAACATGACATTGGTAATGACCAATCACTTTCACTCAGTGTTTACGAAATCAAAACCAAGGTCAGGTACTAGGTCAGCTAAACAGTAATGTAGCAATAGGATTATTTACTAAAACTGAACTGAAATTTCTAGAAAAAATGTCAAATCCAGTGAATAAAGTTATTACAATAACATGTAATGAAATAAAAATAAAATAAAAGAGAATTTAATTAAATTACATATACGTAACACTCCCCCATAAAGAAAAAGAAAGATTTATATAATAAAGCTTTCCTTTTACCATATGTAAATTATACATGAGGCAAACCAGAATTACATCAGTAGAATTCTTATGAATTATTCAAAGTGTACCTGAAATAATATTTTTATACACGGGAAAGTGCATCTGCAATCAAATTGTCTTGATTATATTCATGGAACAACAAACTCCACCTTAATAATCTCTGATTTTTGTGTTTCATCTTGTCAATTATAGCAAGGGAGTTGTGATCACTAAACACAACAATCATAGAAGGATCTGAACCAAGGTAAACTTCAAAATGTTGTAATGCCAAAATTAAAGCCAAACATTTCTTCTCGATTGTTGAGTAATTTCTTTGGCGCTTTTTTAATTTCTTAGAGAAATAGCACACTGGGAGAAGAACACCATTTTCTATCTTCTTGATTCAATACTGCCCCAACCCCAACATCACTAGCATCAACAGATAGTTTAAAAGATTGACTGAAATTTGGAGCTATAAGAACTGGTGCACTTTTAATGGCTTTTAACATCTCAAAACCCTCCTGACATTTTTCAGTCCAAAGAAACTTGTTTTTCTTGCTCAACAAGTTTGTCAGGGGTTCAGCAATATTAGAAAACTTGGAACAAAATTTCCGATAGTATCCAGCCATACCTATAAATCGCATCAGTTGCTTTTTACTGACAGGCACAGGGAAATCAGAGATAGCCTTGACCTTAGCATATATAGGTTTAACAGCCCTTTCAAGCGCACTGGATCCAACAAGAGATCACGTTTGTCAGGGATTGATTGAGATAAATGCAATAAACTGACGACGAACAGTGCAAAACTAGTATCTAACTAGCCTGAGCGCTTTCGACTCTTAATGAGTCTTTTTCAAAGGCATATACAAAACATAGACAAAACAAACAAATAAAACACAAAAACCGTTGTGTTTGCAAAACTCTACATGGCTGTTTCTACATGAATTAAACCTTTAAATGTATTATGTCTCAACCAGCCTATATCAACTTGTTGCGGATACTGGAAAATATTTGTATTAAGCTAGAAATCGATTTCTAGCTTAATATTTTCCAGTATCCTCAACAAGTTGATATAGGCTGGTTGAGACATAATACATTTAAAAGTTTAATTCATGTA